>JABCKM010009940.1:0-86557 GCA_018221805.1 Rugosomyces carneus
TATATTTATCTATATTTACCTATGGATTTGGCCTGGTGCTATAAAAAGCTCTCGGAGATAACTGATTTTGCTGATGTAGATGAGGCACACAAAGTAAGACACATTCCCTCTCATATATACTCATCTGATGTGTGCGTTTTAGTATCTTTCTGCAACTCGAGCAGCTGGATTGACCAACACCCTTTTGGGCCTGATTAGGCAACAAAGGCACCTATCCATGCGCATAATCATCAGTACACAAGGTAAGCATATAAGGTGTGATCTTGTGATGCAACTGATTACTGTTTATTATGCTTGTAGAACCTACTGCGGTGCCTAATACACTCCTTGAGCTTTGCAACGTAGTTTTTCTTCATCGCTTCTCATCCCCCTCGTGGTGGGAACATGTTGTAAAACATGTCCCTGCTGATTTCTCCAGCAGTGATGTGTTTGACCAGATTGTAAGACTCCAGGTCCGTTTTTTAAGTTCCTTTCTATATTCCAAATCAATGCAGTCATCTGTACAGACTGGAGAAGCTCTGGTTATTGCACCTTCTGCACTTGGTACATTTGGTGGTGACATTCAGCACATTGGTCGTAGATATCTGATCATGAAGACAAGGAAGCGACTCTCACACGATGGAGGGGTGTCTATTCTTGTGCTTGATACTAAGTAATATTGAAATGATTAATACGTCACATTGATTACTCAGTTCCTATATATCAGACCAAAAGATATTAACAGTTGGATGTGATATTGCGAATGCGCAATCTAACAGAGGATATTTTCCAAAGCCCAGTTTGCCAAATATTCCTTTGAAATTTCCAGATAACAGAAAAGGTGAAGAGGGCTATAAGAACCAGAACAAGTAGAGTAATAAATGCCCCAACAATGACCCATGGAGAGCCCGAGTGTATGGTATTTATCTTGGTTATCCCTTGGAGTGCATAGGCAACAATCGCTATTGTGAATGAAAGGATGGCCCAAACCAGGAGGACGGGTGGCAGGCTCAAAAGCATTGCATGACCGTGTAGTCCTAGAGCCCCATGCTGGATGTTATGCATGTAAGTAAACTGGAAAGACCCTTCATAAATGCGGCGTTGCGAGCATAAAGACAAGAAAAATTACTGAGTCCACGGTACGGGTGCTTGCCTGGTGTCTCCAGATGCAAAACACACCCACAATTATGCTACCAAGGGAGGCGAGCGCGGAAATAGTCGCTCCTACTCTTGCAGGCTCGTTGATCTCATCAATTGCCAATAAGCCAACAGTAGCCCTACAAGGATTCAAGACGCAGGACAAAATACAGGTGAGGTGACTTACGAAAGTAAAACAGTAGACTATCGCAGTGAACGATTTATTCGAGGTTGCTCAGCTGAGGTACAACTTACAATAAGCAAGAAGTGAGAATATTCTCGTACAAGCCTTTCGATGTATCTCTCCCAATTATGTTGAACGTCTGCTAAACGACCGCGATATTCACTAGAAACCTGGAGAAAATTTGAGAGACAAGCGCCAGAAGCTGAGTATAACCAACCTTCACGTGAGAATAATAGGTGTGCGGTATACCGAAGAAGAGTGTGTTGATTATCAAGTTCAAAACATGGGTGATGGCAGACGTTGGCCGACGTGCAGAGTTATTTGAGGGCGTAGTCCTGGCTTGTCTCATAGTGAGGAAAGCCTTTTGAGTGTGCTGTCCATAGTGTTCTGAATCTCTGAAACTACAAACTTCACGGAGCAGCCACGCAAGGAACACCGTTTTGGCGACAGATCCATCGTTAAATGTCTCTATCATTCATTCAGCAAAAGCGACGCATGTTACAACTACAACAGCTATGCTGACCAGATGATTGACGGAGAACCCTTGACAACTCTTCACATTCCGTTTTTGAAAACGGGGCCAAACTGCGGGAACCAGAGATGAGGTTATTTGTCTAGTCTGTTAAGTACGGCTAAAATTCTAGAGACAATTAATATCTTACTGAAAACCAAATCAAGGCGTCGGAAGCATCCGATAGGGCTCGTTTAGGTACTGGTCTATGAGCTGGGTTAGTCCACAAAAAATTCCAATAGAGTCGTCTGCGCCGGTTGACTAGCCATGATAAGACAGTGTCATTAAGGTTAGTTCTAGAGCCTACGGGTGTTAGGATTCAAGACTGAGACGCTATTGTCCTTGATTTCCTGTAAGTTATACGAAGCCACACAGTGCTTGTGGTTTATAAAAAGCAAGAAATTTGGCATATCCTGTTCCTCCGTGTTCGCCTGGATGAGCATCTGCACTTCCATTTCATCGTCCAAATCGGGTAGAGGATAGTTGGCCGTAGTCTTGTCAACTAGTCCACGTATTCGGTGTTCACGTATATCTTGATCGGCGACGACTTTCAGGTGACTACTGTAAAAATATATCCAGCCCTTGTTGTAGTTGTTAGGTCTCAATCGCTGGTATTGTAGGGCCCAATCACTTGTGGATGTACACAAAGAGTCCAGACATCTGACTGACTCTCCTGTCTGTGTTTGGTGATATGATTAGCGGCTAATTTATGATAGGCAGCATTCCGTACGAAACAAGTACGCTGGGTTGTTCAACGGAGGTTGATAGGCTAGAGGAATTGCGGTAACCACTGTCGTTCATGGGGTATGAAGGAAGGCCAGTCATGAGTGTTGTGACAAAGAAAGTCACAACACTCTATCTTCTACGTTTATATGAGTATCTTTGGGTCTTCGACTGGTGCCTCTGGGGGACTTTTTGGAACAAGCAATCCCACAACGAGCGGAACTCCCAACGCGACTACCAATCAGCCGAGCCTCTTTGGCAGTATGCGTTAATTCTCTATTCCTTTACATGCATTTTTCATAATTCTTCGCAGCTAAACCAGCAAACAGCGGTGGGCTATTTGGGGGAACGCAAAGCACAAATAGCTCTGGGGAAACCAATTCTAGTAAAACTGGTTTGTTTGGAGGGGGATCAGCACCGGCACCAGCGGTGGCCAACGTTTCTGGTTCAACTGGCAACACGCCAACTGGAACAGCTCTTCCGAGCATTTTTGGCAACACAGGCCCTGCTTCTACTGGTGCAGGTACCACTCCATCTAACCCCCTATTCGGAGGGACCTTCCCCCCCAAACCGGCAGACCAAAATGCTACGAGCACACAAAAACATACGGGAACGAGTTGTACGTGGTTTATTCTGCGATGTATTTCTTCACATGATAACCATGTTACAGTATTTGGACAAGCAAGCACATCATCTGGTTGGCTTACCACCACGTCTTGAGACCTTTCTCATTATAGACTTTAGGCACAGGGACAGCGTCTGTTGCTAGTGGAGGGCTCTTTGGTAAAACGGCGGATTCTACTTCTGGAGCCTCCACACCATCAAACAACCTTTTGGGGGGCTTTTTTGGGAAGCCTGCTGCAAGCGGCTCAGGGACGTCAATACCTATCTCTAGTACGTAGGATGCTCTTGCAAACCTACTCAAAAACCGACCTGTCTTGTAGCAAGTACTGCTGCGCCTGCTGCCACGTCGTCCATTCTGGGTTTAGGTTTGAAACCTGCTAGCGAGAAAGATGGCCTTTCGTCAGGTATGTTGTAGGCTCTTGATCACCAGACATAATTTAAAGTGAGTTTGTTTAGCGCCAACGCCTGCTTCTGCATTGAACTTGTTTGGTGCAAGACCCGCAGAAGAGAAGAAAAATATTAGTGCAACTACGGGTGCCTCTTCTCCGTTTACCCTCGGGTTAACTAAGCCTCCTGAACTCACTGGTAAGTTCACGTAGGAAGGCTACTTCGCCGCTTGGGCTAAATGTTTGTAGCGTCGAACTCTCAAACCGCTCCTGCTACGGTAGCTGTAGCGGTGGCACCGCCCTCAATGCTGAGAGGTAAAACAATTGAAGAGATCGTCAATAAGTGGTCGATAGAGCTAGAGACTCATGTACGGGAATTCAATAAATTCGCTAGCGAGGTGGCCGTTTGGGATCGTGCACTTATAGAGAATGGTAACAACGTATGTCGTTTTGAAAATCCATATCATCTAAACAATATCTCATGCGACTAGTTGTCTGCTCTCTATAGTCACGTTCAGAGTGCCGAAAGGGATCAAAATGACATTGATCAGTCACTAGATCACATAGAACAACAACAGAAGGAGCTCGCTTCTACTTTAGATGCCTATGAAAAAGTGACGCAGGAAATAATCGGCGGTCAGGGGGGAGGCTTGAGAGCCCTTGATACTGGCCCCGCCGACACGGAGCGTGATAAAAAGTGTGTCATATTTCAGTCGCATAGTTCATTTTTATTGAAGTCTCTGAAGTTACATGCTTGCTACGGATTTGCATACTCACCTCGACGACCTTTCTGGCTCTCTGACCCAGATGATAGAGTCTGTCAATGCTATGTCATTGACATCAAACAATTCTGCCCCTGCAGCGGAAGATCCCATGGGCCAGATTGCCCAGATCCTGAGCAGTCACTTGGAAAGCTTGCAGTGGATTGACGGAGCAGTGCGAGAGGTAGAATCGAAAGTGGTCGAGGTGGAGAGAAGCACAAAAGACTCCGGTTATAGTGTCCCTGCTACAAGCCCCCAAACCAGAAGTTTCGGACTCAACCGATAGTCCAAGTGTAGTCGAGTCTGCTCTACTGCAGAGTCCAGAGTTTAATAAAAAATGCTGCTGCGAGTTGGACTTAATGATTTTACTATACTAGGTCATCAATCACACTGTCAGTTTTGTGAAAGGACTGTTACTATTAAAAGATCAGGCGCGTACAATATACGGTACCAGTCGCGTTTGCAATAAACAAGAATGCCTCATAAAACACTGTATCTTCCGGATGTTGCCGTGGGGTTACGCATTTCGGCTTGGAGCGCAGCGGCAGACGCTTCAACCAGCAGACGTTTAATTTCGCGAACAGCTTGCTCCACCTAAAAAAGAGGATCAGTGATGCCTGCACTAACAGAAAGAGGTAGGTACATACGCGGAACTCTTCGTTGGACTCGACAAGCAAGTGTAATTTTGGAGGTCCATCAAAGGGTGGCTCTTTGCCAGGTTCGTAGTAGATGCCTGTAATAAAATAAGAGCTAACTGACTGGCACTTCTCATTCACATACCTTTATTGGTTACCGAAGCGCCAGTCATATCAATGAGCTATGTATGTTTTAGTTCATCTAATTATGATGAAAAGGTGTAGCTCATACCTGAACCATAGTCTCCTTGTTAGTGACACGCCACCGAGCTTTTTGTGGGTAGTCGTTGATAGGGATGATGGCATGGAAGTCCGTCGAATCCGGATTCGCCTTTCGTCCGGTAGGGTCTTCCGCTGCTGCCTGAAGCTGTGATTGCAAAACGAGCTTGTGTGCTCTCATTTGGGCGTTGAGTTTAGCTACTACGCTCGAAGCCTGCTTGTGAACAGCCGTATCTTTCCCTGCTCGGGCTGCAGCTTCTTCAGCAGCACGCATCTGAGCTTGGAGTTTTTCCTCCTCCTTAGCATGTGCGAGGCGTCGCGCGGCGGCAACTGCGCCACCAACACCAAGAAGCCCCTTAGAAGAATCTGGCGCTGGTCCACGTTTGATTTCCACCTTGAAGGACCCG
The DNA here is from genome assembly GCA_018221805.1 of Rugosomyces carneus. Taxonomy (NCBI): domain Eukaryota; kingdom Fungi; phylum Basidiomycota; class Agaricomycetes; order Agaricales; family Tricholomataceae; genus Rugosomyces; species Rugosomyces carneus. The sequence goes on from JABCKM010009940.1 coordinate 5,567, forward strand.
AAAGACATATCATCTGTAGCGGCTGCGGTCGCTTTCGCTGTCATTTCTTCAGAAGCTGTTGTTTTCTCTTCTTCTATTCCAGGCTCTCCATACGCTTTACGTTCTGCCTTCTCCTTTGCATCTCTTTCCTTGTCCAATCTGTCCAGACCTTTGCCGCCGAAACCAGACCCAGCTGCTTGGGCTTTCCCTGATTTTACTTTTTCAAGAAAACCTGTTTTTTCTTCGTTGTCATTATCCAATGTCATCGGATTATACACACGCACCATTAGCTAAGTCCTCGAGCTCTTGCGAAACAGTCGCGTTACTGGCTTTTAAGGCGCGATATATATCGACTGAATAGCGTTCCTGCTCAGGTGTGATGAATGTGACACATGTTCCTTTATTTCCAGCTCGGCCAGTCCTGCCAGCGCGGTGAACATAGTCCTCCATATGATTAGGAGCATCATAGTTGATGACAAGCTTCAGCTGCTTCACGTCAAGACCACGCGCAGCAACAGACGTTGCGATGACGATTGGCACAACGCCTGATTTAAAATCTGCTATTGTGGAATCCCGGTCGACTTGATCTTTACCACCATGCAAAGACATGCATAAATAGCCCTTCCGCATCAACTCGCGTAACAGGTTATCAGCAGCTTCTTGTCTATCAACAAAGACCAAGGTCCGACATTCGGGGTCTTCGTTGTACATTTGGCCTAGAATCTCAAGCAAACGATTGAACTTGGTGTCCTCAGTGCGTACTTCAACGATTTGTTCGATTTCTGCGGCCACCACCGAGCGGCCACCAACAGTAATTTCGAGGGGCTTACGCAGAATTTTCCGGGCCAAGGAGTCCATCTGCTTCGGAAAAGTAGCAGAGAAAAGAACTGTTTGTCTATCGGGCCGAATGTTGTTGATTATCTTCATAACTTGAGGCTCAAAACCCATGTCAAACATACGATCTGCTTCGTCAAGAACAACGTACGTTACGCGTTTAAGGTTCGTCACGCGCCCGGAATTTGCAGTTAGAAGATCGATCATTCGACCTGGAGTGCAAACGATGATCTCCGCGCCCTTTTTCAATTCTGCAATCTGATCTTTTATTGGTGAACCTCCATACGCACAGACAGCCTAGATGAAAATTCGAATTTATTACATCAAAGCGAGGTTGAAAAACGTACTCTGAGATTCATGACCTTCAAAAAAGGCTTGCAGTCTTTGTGTATCTGGACGGCTAACTCACGGGTTGGAGTCATGACGATAGCCATAGGACCTTCCATTTGCTCCAAAGGGCGCTGATCTTTGATGTGACGAAAGAGGGGTAGAAGAAACGCAATTGTTTTGCCAGAGCCTGTCTTGGCTACACCGATAACGTCACGACCCGACATTACAGCAGGAATAGCCTGGGCTTGAATAGAGGTTGGGGCGGTATAGTTTAGGCGTTTTATGACATCGAGGCTAAGACCAAACGTAAGTCGGATTATCTACGAGAAGCTGGAGTCCAAACCAATTAGCAGGGAGCCCAAAATGACTCCATTTTGTGACTGGTCGCGGACAGTCAATCCCGCGGATCTTGATACCGTCTAGTTCCAATCGCACTAGTTCGGCCTCCTCTTCAGTCATGGAGGCAATATCGGGTGGTGGAATATAAAATTCCTTGCGGAACAGTTCATATTTAATTCGAGAATGATCAACAGTGGCCATCTCTTTTTTCTTCGCCTTCTTAGCGGCTAGCGCAAGAATATCCTCCGGGTTGAGGTCAGTCGCATCCAGTTCGTCCGGAACCTCAGGTTCATCAGCATCGTCGGCGCCATCCTCAGCAGCACGTTCGTCCAGTCGTATCCGCGGACGACCGGCAGAGGTACCTCCTATCCTTTTCATATCTTCCAAGTTGACCTTCTTCACTTCTTCTTTAACACCACTCATAAATGCATCCAAAGGATCTATGTCTTCCTCATCGACGTCCATGGCATTGTCGGCCTTCGTTTTGAAGGCTTGATCCATTCTGTCTGCTTCTTCGTCATCATCATCAACTTCAAGATCACCAACACCTGCTCCTCCCTCCTTCATGGACATGTCAACAGCGGGCATATCACCAAGGGTCTCTAGCTTCCGCTTGGTTTCTACAGAATCATCAAGGGAGGCAGCCAGGGAACCCTTAGCGACATTAGAAAATTCTGGCTTCACAGGCAAGCCTTTAAGCCCCAGGTTGCCAAGAGCGACACGATTCAGCTGGCCAATTGGTTTTGCAGCAGGAGTCGGGTGAGCTATGCAAAGTGGCAGATCAAGCGTTGAAAAATGAAATCCGTATGGGAGAGACTGGGAAACTCACCTGGAGCAGATTTTCCTGCTAAAGCCATTGCTTTAGCCTTGGCCTCATCCAGGGCCTTCTTGGCTTCGCGCTCTTTTTTCCAAGCCTCTAATTTGGCCCTTTTCGCCTTCAATTTTTCATCTTCGGGAGGGGGAGTTTGTACAGTATCCGGTGGAAGTTGGGACCTAGGGGAAGTCGGTCTGCGATCTCGAGACCGGGAGCGCCGACGATCGTCCCTTCTTTCGTCTCGACCATCACGGTAAGAGTCCCTTCGCCTATCATCACGATACTTATCGTCATAATACCGGTCTCCTCTGTCTCTTGCCCTCTCTCGATCTCGATCTCTGTCGTCATGCCTTGGTCTATTGCTGGACCTTTGGGTATTGCGCCTCGTCGGCGATGGAGACCGAGGAGAAGAGCGATGAGATGGTCTTACCCGTTTATTTGACCCCTCTGGCGAATATGACCTGTCCCTGCGCGCCATACTAAACGCCTTAGAAGAAGTAAAAAGAGAAGGGGAGAGTTATTTGTTCGTATTTGTTTACTTTACACTCTACAGCGGATCGTGGATTAGTCATCATTGTATTAACATGACCAGCGACATCTTGGATCCCGCAGCCCTTATCTCTCTCCTCCCTACCTTACTACCCTCAGCATCGCAGACTTTGGCGTCCCAACAGGATGCCATTGCAGCTCTCGTTCACACAATATTCTCTGCGCTGGCCTTTCGTCTTGTAGCTGTCGATGAAACTTCTACCAGTTCTTTATCCTCCAACATTCTCCCTGAAGAATGGAGTAAGAGTGGTCCAGGAAATTACACTTTTAGATACAAGCACGAACAAAGCAGCCTTGTTTATCTGCTAAAAGTAGTAAAACTAGGCTCTCGCACCCTGGTCAATGCGATTGTCATTGAGGTACGTATGCATGTCACATGACAAAGCATCAGGCTGATCTCTATCATAGAGCGATAAAGTAGCTGCTCTCGACATATCTACCAATGACTTTACCTCGCCATCTTTCTTTCCCCATGACTGTTCTTCCGGCTCAAATGCGCAGCCTCTTGTTCATGGCTTCATCTCATCTAATCGCGTCTTAGACCTTACGTCCCAAGTTAAAATAAAAATTCTGCAGAAATTGCTTCCCAGTCTGCGAAAAGAAGGTTATACAGAGGAAAGATCTGACAATGCAGCAGCCACCAGTCAGCCACAACCCCCTCATGCACATCCTCAACCGCAGAATCCATTCGTCCCTCGCCAACCAGCCAACCAGCCGCGCTATATTATTCCCGAGAATCCTTTGTCCATTGGTAGGTCTGATCTTGATCCCATCCCTATCAATCCTTTCGCACCCCCTCCTCTCTTTCCGCAGAGTGGTGGAGATGGGATGTTCGTCGGTCCAGATCATCCCATCTTTGGCGGCGGAAGAGGGCGAAGTCCCCCCGGCAATGTAGGACCATGGGGCGGAGATGGCTACCTTCCTCCATTAGGTGTACCCCCCGGCGCACGCTTTGACCCAATCGGACCTCGACCCTTGGCCGGTAGGTATGGATTCAATGGTCCGCCAAGAGGGAGGGGAGGCCCTCCGTCAGGAGAGCCGGACAATGATGAATTCATGCCTCCTGGAATGGTACCTCCAGCATTTTTGTCACCGAACCTCGCTCATGCCATCTGTAGGGTGACATGTTTTCATGAATTGTTGCAGAATTATATATCTCTATTGTGAATCAGAAAGAAAGGCTATTCACTTATGTAGTAACAATGTACAACTTATTTGTCTCCCTGCTGTGACGCCAAAAAAGGCAATTGTGTTTACAAGTAAGAGAAAGCGTTCTCGTATAGTAGCATCCAAAGAACCGTTCCGTCCCCGATCTCCCTCTTTAACTGCAATGCATCGCCCGAAACAGTCTATTCCAGCCGGGTTCAGGCCTGCTCCTAGGCAGAAGAAACGAATCGAAGAAATGACATTAAGAGAGCTGCAAGATCTGCATTCTTTGAATGCGAGAGTGCTACTATCGCCGTATGTACTACTGGTGTCAGGCTGCCACTTCGTTTTGAAGTCATTTTCCATATAGAGGAGCTTCTACTTCTACTTACATTGACAGAGTTTCAGCTGAGCAGGCAAAAGTGGAAGCTCGACTAGTGGAATTGGAGGGTGTAGAAACGATCAATGCCACCCTCAAAAACACCAATATCAAGGGAGAAAATGATATGAGTGTTGATTCAACACAAGAGCCACCAACGAGTCGGTCAATAGAAGCGAAACGTAGAGCACTCTACCGATTTGTACGCATCGTTTATCTAGTTTCACTTTTCGGCGCTAAAGCTTTTCCAGTCACCAGTGTCGGGAAACGCAGGTCCTGGCACAATGAGCTTGCAAGAAGCCATCAATCTTGAGCAACAAGCTCATCTAAGAGAAAAAGAGAAGATCCAGCGGAGTATGGAGAAAAAACGACGTCTTGGATTAACGGTAAAAGGAGAGGTATTAACTAGGGAAGAGATGGAAGCACGGATTTGGGCTTTTATGTGAGTATCATGACCATGGCGCCCACTGAAAGCGAATGTGTATCTATCATGCCTTCGCAGGAACCACAAGCCCACAGAATCGGACTTGGAAGATGACGATGAAAGCGACAGCGACGATGACGACCCCGCATCTTGGTTCGAAGATGATCAAGACGACGGCCGGAAAGGCCAGGATATAATTGAGCCAGACGCCGAAGATCTCTCTGATATTATTCGCGTAGACACAAGCAGAAGTTACTACAACACATTCTATGAACCCCGTAGTGATGGTGACTAGTACCGATAACAAATATGCAATGGCTATAGCGAGCGCTATCGACGGAGACGGCGTTGAGGTCATCGAGCGTGGACTGGACAGCTTTTACCGCGATGCAGCCACGATGATAAGCACACTTGCCAACTTCTCAGTAGTGATGAGGGCATAATCGTCGGTAAACGTACCATTATGGAAACTGCAAAGGCAGCTCAGGCGAGCGATGATTGAATCTGGGTAGGATACTGATTAGCCATTTGGCTCGCGACAATATGTGGATTTTACCTTTGACAAATTCTTCCAAGCATATGACGCCTATAAAGTCGTAAACAACATAACCCAAGCTATAATGTACCACGTACACTCTACGCCTACTAGTGGGCTTTCCCCAGGTAAACGATAGACTAGATATTTTGCAGACTGAGGTGTCCCTGAACCACCCTCTAGGCATCCCTTGACATGAGCCTCTTGTTCTTCAGGAGAACCAAGGTCATCGAGATTCCTGTTGCACACTGGGCATCTGGACAGAACATCAGGTAACTCGATGATGAAGATAACCTTTTGACGAACTCAGCGAGGTCGCTTAGCTGAGAACTAGATTGCGTGCGAGCGATGTGCCCAGGGACTGTGAGACGTGCTTGGTCAACGACGATTCGTTCCATAGACAGATTTCTCGATCCCATAAGCCTGCTTGGAACACTGGCATTTGCTTCGTCGTAACAATTTTGACAAACTCGTTGTGAGCTCGCCGACGTTTGCGGTCCAGATAACGCGGGATCGTGGATTACATCAGCTGGGTCAAGCAGTATCCGATACGAGGAACAACGATCACAAAAGATGCGACCGCATTTGCGACAATGCTATACAAGACTCTCAGTTCCGTCTCATGCACAATCATAGAATGAAGAGCCTACATGCTGGAAGGTATTCAGTTATCATTCAACTGTAGAGCTTAAAGCTTACCCGCCGAATCAGAAAATTGAAGCGTCGCTGACAATCTCTGCAATTTTGAACTGCTTCATCTCTTTCCCATTGACGGTGGAGTTGATGTGGTGTAGGAGGCGTCCACCTGGGTATAAGTGATTTTCGAGGCGCTTCGTGGGTAGGAACACGAAAATCTGGAGCTTGGGATAACTGAGGAGTAAGGTCAGTAGGCGCTCGAGATACTGGTGGCCGACTGAAGTAATCGGTGGTAGTAGACGAGCTCGACGCTAGTTGGGGCGTCTCCGTTCGATGAGCCCCTGGATAACGGAATTCCTCGTCGTCGTCATCGTCATCATCGGAGCCATCATCTGTAAAAGGTTTTCCGTGACTGTAAATGCCAGCCTCAGAAAACTTACCATAGTTCGAAAGAGATATGCCTTGTGCACCAGCAGCAAGTCGTCGACGCTCTAGGTCTCTGCTATAGGTATGCAACAAAACCTCAGCCTGAGTCTTGCGATCAGCGTTATCGTCTCCTATTCAGCCAATCAGATCAACTACCAAAGATGGTATCCACTATTCACGGACCAAGAATCCCTTGCCGCAGTTCTGTGATCGCACGCTCGAGAGCCACGATAACACGCCGCGCTTCAGCAGCAGGTATGGAGGTACTATCAGTATCAACCGATTGTGACTGTTTGCCAGCAAGATATCGCGCACGCGCTACATAATCCTGAGCAGCAAATGAAAAATGTGATGTCATGGATCCAAGCTCTTGGCCTTCGATGTTGTCACGTTCATGTGCGTCGTCTTCAGCATATGGAACAAGGGACCCGTCATGATCCAAGTGATACATGGAGCCATCTGGTTCAAGGAAAGGAAGAGGGGGGATATCGAGCCTTCGTCGCATAACACGCACCCATCGTCTCCGGCGTACCCACGTCTGGGGCGGGTGGTCGATGCTCCCGGGGGCTCCCCTTCTGGGGGGATCGAATAATCCTATTGGTGCTACACTAACACCTGTTAAGATACGTTCCAACTGTGGAGGTTTGTCAGCTGCCCATTGGTCATCCTGGTCATTGAAGGAATGAGCATATTGCCATCCCTCCTCCACATCTACGGCAGGGTGAGTAACATCTAATGACCAATCAGATCTAACTGTGCATTAGTAACACGTCATAACGAATAAATCATTTTGTCGTACAACCAAAAATGACTCCTTTCAGGGCCATCGTGGACTCGTTCTAATGGCTCAGGTTTGGGAAGTGCCCATGGAGTCACGCGTAGAGGCAATTGAAGGCTACTGGGCCATGCAGGTACTTCTCGGGTGCCAGTTTCTATATCTATTGTGGGAAGCCTAAGCTCAAATAGCGGACGACGACCATGTTTCCCCAGCCCTGAAGACGAGAACTTTGGTCGACCCCCCGACACAGCGACAGTCTTGAGACGCGTATCAAGTCTCTGATTTTCATATAAGATGAGAGGTACTGTGGTGTGTACAGCGAGTGGATTGAACGGAATCGTTGTTTTTTGCCACCGGTCAGCCTCTGCTTGCTGAAGGACCTGTTGGAATAATGGAAACTATGTTCGCAAGTCGGGAAAATAGATGTACCTCGCAAATCCAGATTTCAAATACTGCAGCGGCAACATCGTAAGCTGTTTCGCCCCAATTATTTCGGACCAGAGGATTAGCAGACTGTTTCGACAGCAGGTACAATACCACAGGTAGATGACCCTTCGAAGCAGCGTTCACTATTAAACAAAATTAGAGACATCAATGTAGCGAGGCTTTTTTCTTACTTAGAGGCGTCCAACCACCTTTGCTTCGAGCGTCAACCCCCCTTACGCCATGTGAGAAGGACGCAGCACCACCGAATTCGCACAACCACCTAACAATATCAAGATAACCCTGATAGAAGCATGAGCGGCATGTGTTGGGAAAGCTCAGCCACTGACTTTAGAGCATGCGTTATGAAGGGCTGTCCACCCATCAGCATCACGAGCATGCACATCCGCACGGTCGGGCAGCAGGTATTTTACAACAGAGATGTGACCTTGAAGAGCAGCTTTATGGAGAGCAGTCTGACCCAGAAAGTTTTAGCGAAGAAACCGATTCTGAAAGACTGAACCCGACCTCGCCTTCTCTATCTTCCAGATCCGGCATTGCTCCGCAGTCTTGTACCACTGTTGACAAATCAGAGAGAGTATGACAGCGCATAATGAGAACGCCCACGCCATGTAACGATATCTAAATAACCGCGACTCGCAGCTACTTGGAGACCTGTCAACCCAGTACGGGAGGAAGCATGGTTAGCGAGGCTGAACGGTTCTACTTCTCCAGTTTCAAGGGCATTTCGAAATAATCGTTTCAGAAGGGGCAAATCTCCTGAAGCCACAGCAGCATACAGAGACTCCAGTTGGGCTGGAGAAGGAGGATGTGATTGGCGCGACAAGTCTTCTGTGCCCTCAGGATCGAGATTGGGAGCCCCAGGATAAAAAAACTCTTCATCTGCGTCTACGTCTTCATAGTGGCGCTCGCTTTGTCCTTCAGCATCATGGTCGACATGGGTCATGACATTGCAAGGTACATTTGTGCTATCCTCTGAGATATCTGAGTCTGCCACCGACGTAGTGGGCTGAGCTGATCTAGTACAAATAGGTAAAACTCTGGAAGCGTATTTCGAGGTGGACTTACTCTTCTATGCGCAACCCTTCGTCTACCATATTACCAGCCATTGAAACGACAAAGAAATCAAGTTCAAAATATGATGGCGTGGGATGCTTGTCATGTGATCAACGCGACCACAGTACTGCATCCGCCTGGTCGACGGTGGCTCGAGATTTAAGAGTGAAAAGCCCAAGTCTATACTGTACAATGAGTCCAATGCTTCTATTGCTTTTGTTTTATCGTTCTTTGGGACGCCATGCACGCACATGAGTACGGTAGGTAGCCGTAAGTATCAGACATCGCTCGGATCGGATCGGTAAACGGACATGACGATTTTTAATTTGTTATCAAGCTTACGAGCTGCTCGCCTTGTTAGGTTCAGATATCCTCTATCTCTCATTAAAGCACGCACTATGTCCCTCACAAACGAAACCAGCACCATTCCTTACTCTTCCAGGTTGAAAGAGGGTCGAGCTCTGTATGAAGATGTCTGGTCAATCTACAAGTAACTAACCGTCCTATTCTCGAGGATTCAGCCCTGATCTTTTGTATCCACAGTGTCGCTAATCTACCTTCCGATTGTATAAACCTTGGCCAAGGTTATATGAATTTCCCACCGCCTAAATGGGTAACAGAAGCAGCAGAAACGGCATTACATGCAGTCGCGCCGAACCATTATTCGCATCCCAGAGGACGCATTCGCCTGCGGGAAGCCATCAAGCGCTTCTACGATCCTCTTTTCGACAAGACACTGGATGTTGAATCTGAAATCATTGTGACGAGCGGTGCCAATGAAGGTCAGCGATCTTAAGCGATCCCCCTCGAAAATCTACCACCTTGTTACCAGGACAATATTCTGTCTTCACAGCATTTTTAGAGCATGGAGACGAGGTTATCATGTTTGAACCCTTCTTTGATCAATATCTTCCTTCGGTGACATTCAACGGGGGAAAGCCCGTCTACGTACCCTTACACCCACCCAAAAACGCAGAAGGAGTCTCCACCAGCAACGACTGGAAGATTGACTTTGATGAACTGCGGTGAAGTCCTGTTCCTCTCAGTTGCTTATTTTTGGTCTCTCACACAACGCAGTCGGGCTATCACATCACGCACTAAAATGATTATTGTCAACACACCTCATAACCCAGTAGGGAAAGTTTTCACAAAATCAGAGCTCGAATCCATAGCTGCATTAGCTAGAGAATTCAACCTTCTAGTTATGGCAGATGAAGTAGTATGTAAACGGCTCATCACTTGACATTTTCAGCGCTAACCGCTTATAAAGTATGACTGCCTGGTGTTCGATCAGAAGGAGCACGTACGTATCGCGACACTTCCGGGGATGTGGGAGCGGACTGTAACAGTCGGGTCAGCCGGCAGTAGGTTCCAGAGGATCTCTTTACCTCTCTGTCTCATCTACTTGTTCTAGAGGCTTTTGCCGCTACCGGATGGCGAGTAGGATGGCTAATTGGTCCAAAATCAATTATCCAACCTACGCTAGCAGCAACCACACGTATCGTATTTTGTACCAACTCTCCTTTACAAGAAGCTGCTGCTGCTGGTCTTGAACAGGCCAAGGAGCGCAAGTTCTTTGAACTTCAAACACAGCAGTACGCCGAAAGGCGCGCGGTCCTTACTGGTGCCTTTGACCGTCTGGGTCTGAGATACACCTTGCCTGAGGGCAGTTATTTTGTGCTATTAGTATGATACTACGTTTACTTTACTAATATCAACTGACACCCACCATTCGCCCAGGATATCTCCAATGTTAATTTCCCGGAGGATTATCCATTTCCTGAAAGCGTTTTAGGAAGAGGCCGAGACTTCAAGTGTGTTTTCAGTTAAGCCCTGATCTCACTAGACCTTATCTATCTGTAGAGCTTGCTGGTTCATTGCATTAGAGATAGGGGTCTCTTCCATTCCAGTTAGCGAGGTACCCCATGACCACATGTCAAGTAACCCATATCTAACTACTGCCTAGTTTTATTGCGAAGAGCATGCAAAAATCGGTGAAATTTTTGCCCGCTTTGCCTTCTGCAAGGATCTTGAAACGCTCAACAAGGCAGCAGAGAGATTGCAACGGCTCAAGAAGTATATACAATAAACCTGGTGTATGTATATCCAGTCATAGAGGTATCAAGTGATGTCTAGTACTTTATCAGCAAATCTAGATAAACTTTGGTTTTGGGTTCCGCTGGCGCAATCGTAGTATGTGGGGTTTTTTGCAATGCGTCGTACGAGAAATGTGAAAGATAAGATGTCCAGGATATCCTGACCTTTCAAATCTTGAAGACGTTTCTTCTGAGCGAGGCACCATGAGGCTAGAACATCAGTTTCTAGCAGCTGCGACTCGAGAGGGAGCCCTTCGTTCAAGAAGCGAGTGAAAGTATCTTTGGTTTCTGCTTGACAAAACAGATAAAAGTGACCCGATCCGTTGTGTCGTACGGCCCTGCTTTGCATCCGAATAAGATCGATCAATGGATAGTCGTGTAATTGGCGATCAGATCCGTCCGCCTTGACATGCAGGTACTGGGTACCCATAACGACTACCAGAGCCGCCCGTGCCGGTAGCTTCCAACAAGAATCCCGCGGGACAATAAGCACACGGATGATACCTTCTGCGTACATCTCCAACATGATGTTCCTGTCATTTTTTCGCAAACCTTCGTGGAAAAAACCAACGCCGTTCGAAATGAAGTCGACCAAAGAAGAGTCCTGTAGCCGAGCCAAACGATCCTCTAGAAAATCTAGAGTTATGTCGAGAGGGAGAAATCCATGCTCCGTTTCCGCATCCAAGGCGCATTGTGTAAGGAGGTTAAGTGCGACCGGTCTACATTGTCCATGAGAGGGAACGAAAACTAGTACGTTTTCGGTATGAGAGGCTGTGCGTATAGCCATGTATGCTGGTTTTGTCATTGCCTTGAACAATGCAGCAGATTGTGGTACTGTGAATCCTTGGACAATGGATGTAAGTGACTGGTCTCTATCTCTGGGACGAAAACTGTGCAACCCGGATGGCTCAACTCCAAGCCAACTAGCGAGATCGGATACATCATTGAGAGAGCTAGAAAGGCCCAGAAAACGTGTTGGTGATATTTTTGTTGCGTGGCGAAGTAAAGAAACAGCAAGCTCATACGTCGAATCCAGCATTTCCAAATTCTCGCAAACTACCAAGTCTAAGCCCAAAATCGGCTTGGTAGGAGCCAGGTTACAGATGGACTCAAAGAGATGTGTAGCGGTGAGGACGCGAATAACTTTGCGTTTGGGCCTATCTAATGCATTGTGAATAGCTCCGTACTCCACCAACACGTCAGTGTCCAGTGAAGCAGCTTTCAGTTCAGATAGTGTCTCTGCTACCAGAAAGCTAGTAGGGATCACAACGATGATCCAGGCTTCCTTAGGACTCAAAGCAGACATCCTTGGTTTGGAAGGTCAGGCAAATTCACAGGAAGATTGGAACACATACCAAACAACCAGGTGTGCCAATGTCGATTTTCCGCTACTAGCAGGGGCAGCTAAGAGTACATGACATTTGGTGTTTACGAGACTCCAGTATATTTGGGTCTGCATTGCGTTGAAGTGATCGTATTTTTCTGAAAGCCTTTTTGCCACTGTAGGATTCTTGGTGATTGATATGGGCAGAAGTGGTAGATCCAGTAGAGGATTAAACGAGTATGCTGACATAGGCATGACAAGTGACTCCAGGGAAACAGGGAATTCATCTTCCGCGCCCATCCACCGGTCAGAGACATAACGTATTGTGAAAGAAGGTGGAGGCGCGCCATTGGGAACAGGAAGTATAAAATCAATATTTATTACATCCGTGGATTGGCGAAGCATTAATTGGGCCAGTTGGAGAATGAATTGGCCTTCGTAGTCCTCGACCCAGAGCCAGAAGGGCTCTACACTGCCGTGGATCTTGGCATTCCAGACAAACGCCCGACTCACACGAATTTCAATTTTGAGTATGTCGGTTCCGAGAGGTCGCAATTTATAGCCGATCTTAATTGCTGGAAATTGTTTGGCAGTATTCAAAAGAGCCTGACCATGGTGTTCGTTCAAGTGAACGAGGTTACCCAGTGTGATGGCATCGAGAGCGGCTAGCTGGGTAGGGGACCAATCATCTGCCCACTCCTGCAAATGATAGAGGGTTTCCGGTTTCAAATCGAATTGCTTTAGCGGTTGATCAAACGGCCATAATCGCTTTTCAAAGGCTTTACTCATCCCCATCAACGCCGCTGAGACTTGGGCCCATTTCCTACTGATAGCTATCTCAAGAAGGGCGCGAACAATGCGCCCTCCATTCTGCATTGCATAGGCCATATCTGACACTAGAGCAAAATCCTCGACCATCTCCCTAGAGATGGACCCCTGCATCAGGATGTTGACTTTGCCCTGTGCCGTATCTGCGCCACCCTGTAGTAATGCGAGTTGTCGACCGATTAAAACTAATCAAACAATATGAACTTAGCAGGCTATACCTTTACATCACAAGGGATTCGATCTGCCATTTGCTCTAATTCTTTCATTTCAGATTCGCGGACTTGTATCTGGTCAAACTATGATCGTACGCCATCAAGAGGCGAAAAGGGTCAGTGATCTGGTCATGCTTACTTCAGTGCTCATGCTTAACATGCCCAGAACATCAGCCTCCGTCATTTTAGGACGGAATATGCTGTTGAATATTTCAACCGAGGTGTAGCGGATGTAATATCTTGCAGCAATTCTACCCAGGTCGGTAGCAACAAGAGCTCCTGTGGTAGTATCAAAAGTGATCATACGGGCATCTGACAGCTTTTTTGCGGCCTGTGTAACCAATTCATGTCTCTTGTTGCCGAGCTGAGGATCGTCCCTTGTCACATCTCGTGCAATTCCTAAAGCACTCATCAATGTGGAGCACACAAACTTGAAGACAATTAGCAACTAACCATATACAAAGGGGTTTTTTCGCATGCGGACAAAAAGATAAGTGTAACCCAACCATTGTGTGGCATCTTGGGTGTTAGCCACAGTTCCTAAAGATATCTCGGCATTGAGAGAATCTATCAAACCACCTTGAAATCTAAAAATTGTCATGAGTTTTGCTGCAGAACCTCATTGACAGTACAGCACGTACTGCGATTCGATGGGAATCTGCAAAATAAGATTAAATCACAGTGTGTTGATCAAACATATCATAATTCGAACCTGCGAGGTCACAGCGTCGAGATAGTGCGAAAGCTTATCCTCGGTGGTGCAAATGTATCCTTGGCCACTAGACTCGAGACCTGGGCGACCTGCTCTCCCAAAAACTTGCAAAACATCGAGTACCGACAAGTCAACGAAAGAACCCTTAGAGCTATCATAAACCTGTGTGCCCTTGATGATCACTGTAGGATGATAAGGCCAATCACTGGAGTATTGGTGGCTGACGTACCAGCATGAGCTGGCAGATTAACGCCCCACGCGAGGGTCGCCGTACAGCAAAGTACCTAACGTGACTAGCCGTTTTAATAGCTGTAGATTTCGATCTGGGTAGTCTCGCACCTTTATGGCCCTAGCTTCGAACATCCTCTCCGTCATGTTTCTGTCTGACCTCAACATGCCTGCATGATGGATGCCAAAACCATTGTCGAAAAGTTGTTTCATCTCCTTGTTTCTACTTTCCCCCATGGACCTTCTGAACATGCTCCACTGGGGATGTTCCTCGCAGCTGAAATCTTCGATATTTCCTTCGACTACGGCGGCTTCTTTGAGAGTCGTTGCAGCCTTTACGGTCTCTTTTCTTGCATGAACGAATACCATTACTTGGTGTCCTTGAGCAACGAGCTCGGAGACTTTTAGGAACGTCACGCGATCTAGGTTCTTTTTAGATTGTGCGCTACCTGGCTTTCCTTTTATTCCGAGGAAGTGTTGTTCAAGGGGAACTGGTCTAAAGGAAGAATCGAAATAAAAGAGGCCTTTGTATCTCGAAACACTGTAGAAGAACGGATTAGATCTTGATACAGGCTATGCCGCACACTTACGATAAAAATTCAGCGACATCTATGTAATTGGGAAGGGTCGCACTAAGTCCAACTATTCTAATTACCGATTGACTAGATTCGACCTATACCTCAATGATTCATTCATGCAAGTGAGCGCTCAACGTGGGGACCTACCTGCCGCAATGTTCGAGCTACAATGGTCTCTATGACAGCCCCACGTTCTTCATTTAGTAGGTGTACTTCATCTATGATAAGCAATTTTAAAGCCTAAAGAGCACTTAGACCGCATTTCATTTCTCACTTTGACGAATAATAACGTGCTTACCGAAGCCAACTCTCCTTCACCCGTAGGTTTCCTGGTAACAACGTCCCATTTTTCCGGAGTCGTCACAATAATCTGGGTTTGCGCTATCTCTGCTTTTGTCATCTGCATATCACCTGACATCAGTGGAGGGTTAGGATGCATCGCTGTTTTCTTTGACATGTAAAGGTACCAGTCAATTCTCGGACTTTGATAGCTAACCAGCTTAATCTTTTGCCAAGCTTACGCACTATCTCTGAGGCTAGAGCTTTCATAGGCGCGCTAGAGTCCATGGAAGTTAGATAGGGCCTGGGTTAGTGCTAGAATGATGGTAACTCACACATAGATAATCTTGAAAGCATCGCGATTGATCGCCGATCTTAAAGACGCTTCCTCTATGTCCTGCTGACCTGAAAGCTGCATGTCTGAACGATGCTGGTCAATTACCCTGAGAATCGTCAACATAGCTACGTCCGTTTTCCCCTGAACTTATGTCAGAAAAGCAGAGCTGTGCTTGCGAATATACTTACGGCACCAGTTGGTGCTGCAGTATGCTAATTTAGATGTGGCGCCTGACAACGGGGTGGAACATACCACAGACAAGGAGGTTCTCGTTTGAGCCATAAGCAGTCGGATATATGATCGACTGTATTCTGTTCAAACTTTTGTAACCCTATGAGCGTCCTTTGAGCTGCAATGTCATATTGTAGAGCTTGCGGTAGTTACTGGAAAAGATTTCCTCGCCAATGGACCTAGTTCTTCGACAGGCAAAAGTCGCTCGGCCGCCTTTGGAGGTACAGTCTTCGAAGGTGGAATAATTACTTCCTCGTAGTCCTGTAAGTTCTCACAGATGAGCTGATTTAATTCTATTTTATCAGGCGTGGCCAGCTCCCACCTCATGCATATCGCGCATAGTACCTAAAGGTAGCATATACTTGCTACCAAATTGTGACAAGACATTCCCTTGCTCCATAGGTGCGCTCGAGTACACATGGGGGAGTGTTTCGGCCGCTAGGTCCTAGATAAGTTCATTGTAGAAACTGGCAACTATGGGACAACAGACGAACTTGCCATATTCTTGGCAGAAAAGAGAGGCCGCGTGGCGTTCCCTTGGAGACTTTTTGCTATCCTTACTCGCGCGTCTTCTTGAGCTAGGGCATGCGCAGCTTTCATCTGCCCTGGCCCAGATTGGTCTCGGAGTGCAAACAGCTGTGAGGCACGTCGAGTTAGTCTTGTTTTGGTGGCTAGAGGGTTAATACTTCTTTAGCGACGTCAACCCGGTTTTTGATTATGTCCATGGCGAGATCAATCTCATCAAAGCCAACAATCTCAATTATATCTGCAGAGACAACATCGTCGCTCTGCTCGGAAGAGAGTACTTCCAACAAGCGATCTGAGAGGACATTGAAATCGCGCTTCCTAAAGGGTACTTTGGCATTGGTTCATTACAGTAGAGCGACAAATACCGTAATAATCGAGTAACGCAACTGGACCTATTTACTAGGATCGATTTGTCCGCATTCACGGGATGATGGTATTTGCTGAGCACTGTAGGCCACTTCTCACCGTCATAGTCTTTAGATGTCAGAGTAGGCCAAGTCTCTTCCGAGCCTGGTAGATCGTTAAAGTAATCGCAAGCAAGAGGTAATCGTCAAAATACATTGAATAGTATCTTTAAACCTCCAGCTATTGTTCAACTCAAGCCACCTACGGAGTGATGGACTTACAATTCCCAGTCGCCAGCTGTGTGCTTATCGTGTTCTGCAGCGTCCTGAGATGAACCAAACAGAGAATCTAGATGAGACGCGATCTGTGCCATATAAAAACGGCCTTTCGTTGACAGATGTAAGATCGAAACTCAAAGCTTGCTTACAAAATCTCAATTGCCAGATAGATGTTTTGGCAACTATACAGTATATATAGGTTACACGTATTAACTAATACTAATAGCTTTTGAGTATGTGAAATACTAGCTCAGCGACCCCCATCCCAATCAAACCCCTTAGATTAATGACGTCTACAGATCTCGCAAGCAGTGCACCCAAGGGAGTGTAGCCAGACATGACATGACTCACAAGGGGTAGAAAGACTCAAAATAAAGCCCATCTCAACCAACCTCCACCAAGAAAGGTTGATACTTGATGTGGATTCAGACCGTACGAGTATCTTCGAAATCAGCTTGATGGGAAACTCTCCCCGGTGAAGGTAAAGGACCTAGACGTGACAAGGGCCAAATTATCCCTATCAACCTAGAGTCAATCAAGGCGGCAGGAACCTAGCCAATTGTTTGACTGGGTGTTAAAATTGAGGCGGGGAGTGACCCACTGGTCCAAATAGGTTGCTGTCGTCGCTTTGGGTGGGTTCGTCACCTAAGATGCAGGTTGGCCGTGTGACTTTGAGGAGAGACATCCTTAACCACCTTCAACCCATACATGACCTGGGGGGATGTGTGCTATATGGTTTGGGTATGGAGGAAGAGTTCGTATGACATCTCCTTCTTTCGCGACAATTCTCTTAACAAGAATCTGCTTTGGATTTTGAGGTGATCTATGCAGCGATGTTGTTTAGCTCGATGGACGAGAGCCATATACAAGCGTCGCCACATACCTAAGTGCTACGACATCCCCATTATTGTATTGGCCCAGAACTCGAATGGAATAACGATCAAATATACCAATATCTCGCCAAGATGATGAGTCGGGGTTGAGAGTGGGCTATAATAAATGGACTGAGAGGTAATGCTCATTACTAGCCTTCGCTTCGCGTACCTGCATGCTGCGTCCTTTTATATGCATGGGAACCCAAAACTGAGTACCAAAGAAAACAACCACTGGCGACCAGTAGATAAAAGGCCGGGCCAGGCGAAATACAGCTCTCAAAGGCATAATGTCAAGCGGGGATGACAAACCACGTCAACAAATGCAAACTTTACGGTCACGTCTCTAATTGATTGTTGAGGCGTACCAAACACCACCATACGTGTCCTACCTTTACAAAAGCCAGCGTAACCCTGCTAATTCTCTTCTCTTACACCGCCATCTTCTTTACATATTTTTTTCAATGGCTTCTCTATCTCTCTCGCCCTCCGTCGTCCCAGAGCCCACACCTAGTAAGAAGGTATGACACTAAGCTTACTTATTGTTGACTGCGTCATGTTGAGTGTTCGTCACGTACCAGGCCGCCGCCTCGCTAGCCGCCCTCAGCTTCGAGACCCCGCGAAACTCGCTTGATAAAAACGCTGTTCATCTTATTGACGATACCAGACTATCAAAGTCTCCGAGATCACTTGTAGACAGTGATGATGAGACCCATTTTAGAGACGAACTCCGGGAACTGAGGAATAAATTTGTTGGAGATATAGATCTTCCTGAATGTACGTCGATTTCAGTAAGGCTCGCTTCCTCTTCTGATGATACTGCAGCCGAAGAGCCTCTGCTCAAGGAGTCGAAACGCCGATTTGTCCTTTTTCCCATTCAATACCCGGAGGTGTGTTGCCAATCAACTACGTGTATACACAAATCTCACATCTCCCTAGATCTGGCAGATGTACAAGAAGGCAGAAGCTTCGTTCTGGACTGCCGAAGAAATGGATTTGTCGAAGGATTTCAATGACTGGAACAACCGTCTCAATGATAACGAGCGTCACTTTATATCCCATGTTCTCGCTTTCTTTGCAGCTTCAGATGGCATTGTGAACGAAAACCTCCTCGAACGCTTCTCGAATGAGGTTCAGGTTGCCGAAGCGCGCTGCTTTTATGGTTTCCAAATCATGATGGAGAACATACATTCGGAGACGTATTCCCTTCTAATCGACACTTATATCAAGGACGCTACGGAACGCGAATATCTATTTGATGCCGTCGAGACCATTCCCTGCATCAAGCAGAAGGCAGACTGGGCTCTAAGGTGGATATCCGATACGCGGTCGACTTTCGCAGAGCGACTTGTCGCCTTTGCTGCCGTCGAAGGCATTTTCTTTTCAGGATCGTTTGCCTCTATCTTTTGGCTCAAGAAACGTGGTCTTATGCCTGGTCTAACCTTTTCGAATGAGCTCATAAGTCGTGACGAAGGGATGCACACCGATTTTGCTTGTTTATTGTTCAGTCATCTCAAACGTCGCCCTCACCCGGACACCATCAAAGCAATTATTATGCAAGCAGTCGGCATTGAACAAGCATTCTTGACTGGTACGTCGTTTCCATTGCTAATCAACCTATTTCTCAATCGACTACTTCTAGATGCATTGCCGGTCAAACTCATTGGCATGAATGCTGACTTAATGTGCCAGTATATAGAGTTTGTTGCCGACCGCCTGCTTGTGGCTCTAGGAAACGAGAAGGTTTATAACAAAACAAACCCATTTGACTTCATGGATATGATTTCGCTTCAAGGCAAGACCAACTTTTTTGAAAAGCGGGTCTCAGACTACTCTAAAGCTGGCATCAATCACTCTGGCACTCCTGAAGCTACATCAACGTCGTCTTCAACTTTGTATGTCTCCACTGCTCTACATTTGGCATCTCACTAATGTCAATTCAGTGTATTAGATGAAGACTTTTAAGCTCGTCTTCATACCCTGGTCCTTGCTTGTATCTCTCATAGACATTCTATATTATTTCGCATTGTATCTCACAGGTGTAATATGTACTCGGTCTTCCTTAAAATGTATAGAATTCGTAACTCAGCTGATAAACCATATTCTGCTGCCATGCAAAATTATGATGGGAGTGTTGACAGTAAGAGTATACCATAGTTGGCCATAAACACGGACGCACAACATCAACACAGGATAGGAGCAGAAGTTGAACGCGATAACCGGAAAATTACACGCCGAGGTCGTGCCTGAAGGATCGGCATATTTATGATAGGGGAAACGAAGCGGCGGCGAAGTTTTAGTGAGCCGTCGACGTACTTGTGAGGATGCATATAACATCGCTGCCTGGTCTAAGCAGACAACACGACGACTGACTATGGGCTCGCTCGTACGATGAAGAACCTGGAGCTTATGCTATTATCAAGTTGGAGTATCTGTATACTCTATGACAGGTAGCGGCGTTTAACAGGTGATCCAGAACTGCATGCCCGAAGTAAGCAATGAGGACTCACAGTACCTATCGGGATCGCGGCTGAGCCCAGGAACCATGGTGTATTCCGTGTCCTACCAATGGGGAGAGCTTGTTGAGCCGGAAGCTTGGAAGAAACTGCTGCCCACAAGGCAGAAAGCAGCATGCGGAGATATCAGTCCCTCGCTGTTGATTGAAAAGGCTGTCAGAGGCCTGCCAACGTCAGTTCTGATCTTCTGGTGATAGAATAATGCTTGTCTCCGTATGATAATCAAACGACAAGCACGGAGATGAATAGAACATAAGTAACTCATGATCGTACTTTTATGTCTTAAGTGACATGACAGGGGGTTTGCTCTCCGGACATAAACTTGATTTTCGATAGTGGCAGCTCATGCTGGTGAATGGCGAACGACAGACAAAAGAGAACGAAAAGGCGAAAGCAGTTCGCAAAATGGAATGGAATGATCGGACTCCCGGAATGTGCCTTCATTCACCCGCTTCCACTCACTGTCACCGAGAACAATCATCAAGCAATCGTCTGTGTCCACAAGCTTACAGGTTGACACAGGCACAAACCTTATGATTGATTCAATATGTACGTTGACGAATTTATATATGCTCTCTCTTACAACTCAAACGAAACAATCCTGCCTGCCATGAAACCGATGTCGTTTTTGCGGAATCCTTGGAAAAAGAAAGACTACAAAGCTACTACCCATGCCGTCGACCCCGCCCAGTTGGAATCTGAAATTAGCCGGACCGCTTCCATTATATCTCTCGAATCCGACTCCATAATACAGGTCCGGTTCTTTTTTCTTTTTTGTGAACTCTATGCTCACTAGCATGATCATAGAATGATGTATTTGGGGCAGCGCATGTGCGCAAACAGGATTGGGAGTCAATCCAACCTCATGTTGCCCCAATGCTACATCGGAAACACGGCCTACTGTTCCATTCATCTCATGGGCCACCTAGTCTAAATTTCAGCTCGCAATCATTGCCTTCTAGAGCTCCTCGCAGGCCACCTCGGCCGCCTTCTCTTAACCTATCATCCCAACCCCAACCCCCTTCGCCGCGATCTGCTCGCGTCAAGTTTGCACCGGAGCCAGAAATCAGACCCGGGTCGTCCGGGTCGTCTTCAAGATCAACTTTTCGGCGGATAGGGCAGCCAAGTCACAAGTCGTTCTCGTCTGACTTAGCCGATGGTGGGGAGAGAGATGGCACTCTCGAATATACAATCATGGGCCCTACCGATAGTCACCAGGTGAACACGCACTATCCTTCAAGCTACCGAAAGCTCGCGTCTTCAAAATCGTACGAGTCTTTGAGACTCTTCGAGCCAGCGACAAACAAAAGCTTGTACAATGCCGCTAACTCCACTCCACATCTTCCCCTTACCAAAGTTTCGCCACAGCCAGAATTCGAGTCCACTTCATATCCAGATAGCTTACACCCATCTCAGATCACTCTTGCTTCATTTCCCCAACCACCTCCTCTCCGGATCCGTAAAAGACCTCAGCCTCTTGTTTTACTCCCTACCCCAACAATCGCTCCGCTACCTCCATCACCTCTCGTTAGCTCTAGCCCCGAAACCACTCCTCTAGCAACTCCTACAGGGGAACCTCAGTTCAATCCTCTTGATTCTCCCAAAAATTGGAAGTTCTCGATAAGGGCGTCCTCCACTATCCCCCCACAACTTCATAGTCCTCCTACGAGTCCTTTGCCATCTCCTCCTACAACTTTCGTGTCGCAGATGCCTTGCCGCGACTACTCCGATAAACCAACTCGTGTTGAAAGGACTGTCCGACTTGCGCAGCACACCTCCGAGCTGCATGACTATCAGCCTCACCATAGGGTTACTTCAAGTACCCCTTCTCGTGACATGTTCGCGCCATCTAGAAATGCGGGCAGACAACACGTACGCATACGACCAACAACGGCTGACTCTGGTTTGCGGTCGTTTGTAAGTCCCGTATAGTATATACGAGGCATCTGGTCATGGTTTCAAATAATCTGGCTCTAGGGGAACTCTGGCGCGCCGACAACATCACACAAAATCCCAGAGTCTGCAGTACGCTGGGGATACGCGCTCTAAGCATATACGCAACATTATGGATATTTCTTGTGACACGGACTTTCAAGTCGCAGAAAAAATATAGTTTATCTTATTTATATAATTATCATACGTACCTTCAAATCTGGAGGCATGGAGTTTGTATACAACCAGTATTGGAAATAGTCAGTATCATGGAGGGACTGCGTCCATCAAAGCACAATAATAGCCCAGTACACAACACATGAATCTACTTGTCTTTCTTTTCTCTTATCGTAGTCTTTGTCGATATGTCAGGCGTACTTGTCCTATCCTCCAAAACAGAGGATACTATGTATGTGATAAGGACTATGTTGGCTGAGACCACTGCAGTGATCGCTGCGTATGTTGAATTTCCTAGGTGACACTATGAAATGTTGTATTCGCACAAAATTGGGTGCCTTACCATCCCATAAATACTTTTGCGACGCAAAATAGCTTGATATAGGAACTGCGCCTAGCGAGAGGCTGAATAGCACAAGCTTAACCAGCACACTCCTACGGATTGCTATGAGCCAAATAGAGCCTACCTGCAAAGTGGTACTAACCTAGCAGCGGCCACTTGAGTTGCTTTTGCAACAGCACTTTGTTCGCTCATTGAGAATGGAGGAACACAGTATTGTATATGTGCTAAGTTACAGTAAGTACCGTGTTTGTCAACCAATGCATTGTATTACCTCCATTTGGACAACTTTAAGTCATGGACGTCGACCAGAACGATGAGATATCGTTTCCAACACGAGAACTCCCACTAGACTCGGCAGCAACAAGCACCCTTCACACAAGCTCAGGAAAGAGAGATGGCCTCTTACATAGTCTTCCCTGGCTCGACTGGGATGCTATAACCTCAGAATGGGACATTCTTGTACTTTCAACTTTTCTGAAGCTCCTATTGTATCCTTCTTAGTGAGCATTTCTGCTATGGGAATTCTGTCATACTTGATTATTATTTTCTTAGTCGTTCAACGGACTTTGAGGTTCATAGGAATTGGCTCGCCATCACATACTCTCTACCAATGTCAAAGTGGTATTATGACGTGAGTATATCCAACCAGCTTTACTATCCCAGATTGTAATTCTCTATTACCTCCAGATAACCTCAGAATGGAGTCAGTATACCATATATTTGTCGTTTGTTCTGCTAACGGGCCTTGTTCCCCAATAGCGCTCGACTATCCACCGTTCTTCGCTTATTTCGAGAAATTCTTGTCCGTTTTTGCAGCTTGGGTTGATCCTCGGATTGTGAACTTGATCAATCTCAATTACGATACTTGGTCTGTCATCGTCTTCCAACGGACGACAGTAATAGTCACGGAGCTCGTTTTGGGAGCGGCACTTCTTAGGCATATCTCCTAGGCTGTCGCATTATATTCGATGACAATAACAGATAAACTAGGTTTGTCCGCGGTGCTGCGGACCCTTCGTTACAACGGGTCATATCCACGTCACTCTTTTTGCACCCAGGATTGCTTATCGTTGATCATATTCATTTTCAATATAATGGGTTCATGTATGGAGTTCTCCTGTGGTCAATCCTTATGGCCCGCAACGTAGGCTTTCTCCACTGCTTTTCATTCGTTAAAGTTAAACTTGTTTCTAGGGAAATAAACTCGCATCTGGCATAATCTTTGCTGTTCTATTAAACTTCAAGCACATATATATCTATCTAGCAGTACTGTGAAGTCGTTTTTCCTGGCCATCTCAAGCTGATGATTCTGTATAGCCCGCATACTTTGTGTACCTTCTTCGATCTTTCTGCTTCTCGCCATCTGGGCATCTCCTCATTAAGAATTTTCTCTCGTTAGCCAACGCAGTTATTGCGGTGTTTGTTGTTTCTTTTGGCCCTTTCATCGTCATGGGTCAACTTCCTCAGCTTCTCTCAAGGCTCTTCCCCTTCACGAGAGGCCTTAACCATGCTTACTGGGCTCCAAATGTCTGGGCATTGGTTACCGCTGCTGATCGGGTACTCCTCCGATGTGGGTGTTACGTTCAGTTCTTCATCTGCTGCTTCAAACACTTCTCCAGATGCAGAACGCACTGGTGCAGATTTTGTTGTAAATCCTCTGGGGGTTGCTTCGACGTCAAGAGGACTCGTCGGCGATACTGTTTTCGCTGTCCTGCCAAACATCAAGCCTATTCACACATTCGCTCTTACAATCTCATTTCAAACCGTACGTTTACTCTAACTGACGCGGTTTGGCTTCTTACCAACTTTGAATCTTCGTCAGATTCTGCTTTATAAACTTTGGCGCACACCTACGTACAAGTCTTTTTTGACGGCTTTGACGCTGTGTGGATATTCATCTTTTCTGTTTGGCTGGCATGTACACGAAAAGGCTATTTTACTGGTCTTGATACCCCTGAGGTGAGTTGATTTGATCTGTACATATTTGCGCAACTTCAGCAGTACCGCCTATCAGTCTGCTTGCCTCGGAAAGACAAGCATATTTTAGGACATTTATACTGGCCAGCGTTGCGGGTATCTTCTCTCTATTTCCGCTCATCTTTACACCAGGAGGTGCGTCTCGGTGATGTTTGAGATAGATTCACTTCCCCATGTCGGGCATGTAGAATCGGTTGTTAAGATCGTATACTCGATTCTTTGGATTTGGGCTGTCTATATAGTCTTATCTCGCCGTGTATACGAGTAAGTCGACCCTTTCAAAGTCTTTTTGTATGTATGCATGGTGACTGGCGATACTCAGGTTTCCTAGGTCACTCCAGTATGTCATCTTGGATGTTCTCGAAAAGGCTTACCTGGCGGGATTCCCGTTCCTACTGGCGTTGGCCGGCTCCTTTTCGGTGTTAATCCAACGTCAACAAACCACAGTCGAAGGGTGTATCTCATCAAACGGAACCTTGTGTCCCGATGTTGGTGTACACCTCAAAACAGAAGGTTCCCGACTCGCGGAGATGGAATTTCTGCCCCTCATGCTGACAAGTGTCTACTGTGCCCTGGGGTTGGTGTGGGCTTTCCTAAGATTGACATTTATCTACTTGCATGAGGGCGTGTAAACATCGAACAGAGCTGGATACCGCGTAAATTACAACGTATTGCAGTATATACCGGGCACCAGGAGAGCTACTTCTTGGCAATATGAACGACTATGAGAATATGATTATTATGTGTAATACAAATAAATGGACGAGATGCACTTGCCATCCTCATCTTCCAGAACGTGATCAAGCCCCACCTTCTGCCCACGCGAGTGTTTGGCACTAGAACCCCATACTACAGCACTAGGAACGGCTGGTGATGTAATATAACGCTTCCATGCAACGATCGAACTCACTACTTCATTTGTTTTGCAATTTCCTTGTGTATGCTGTTGCAGAAGTCTTCGACCGTGCACTTGCTTTTTCGGAGAACTACTGGCTGAGAATAGTCAGGTGCTTGCCCTCGAGGTTTCGTATAGGCGCGGACGAGATCCAAAGTTTCCCACATTTTTTCAACTAATTCGTCTACGTTGAGCCAGTCCCGAGATGAGACAGGAACAGACATTGGAATTTTATACCTATGGGGGGGTGAGACGAGAAAATGCTTTAGAAATTAAATTCACAGTAAATCTAGCTCCTCTATTGATATTGCATCGATCTGCATCGCTTGTTCAGAATACTGGACTTTTGTCTACCTAGACTTTACCTTATTCAAGACCTAAATCAACATCGAACCTATAAACTTGCCATGAGATACTCGCAAGCGTACTTACATAGAGCGCCGGGATGTATACTCTATGAAAAATGATGAAACAAGGCTTAGTGAAATCAAATCCTATCTACCTGTTGCCTTCTATCACATCCACTAAATCGTCAGCTGTGGCATTCGGTTCACGAATTGCAACGTCCGCATTGCTGATCTTATACTCGCTGAGCACTGCTTTGATCTCATCGTGATCAATGTTTGTTAGGGGCACTGTATTGGTGATTGCGATCCCGCCTTTGTCCTTTTTGCGGACTATCACGGCTGGTGGCTTCTTGTTCAACCGAATTCCAAATCCTTCTAGTTCGGACTCGATTATCTTCTTGTCTCCGAGGGGCTTGAGTACATCAAGAACAATAAAGATGAGGTTACAAGTGCGGGCAACTGGGAATCAATTCAATTGAGCGTGTGGCTGAAGGGTTGCAGGGGAATGAGGTGTAGATACCAGCGATGACTATTTGCAGTGTCAGCCAACATTATACTTCTGGAAAGATCTTCTAACCTTGTCGACCCCTGCCTCTTCCATCATTTGCTCCTTCGATGATACCGGCTGATTAAAAGAAATTGAGGGGTCTTCCCAGAAAGAATGAAAGGGAGCTCACGAAGGTCCAAAATCTGGATAGGTGCACCATGAACCTTAAGCGTACCCGGTACTGTTGTGAGAGTGGTAAAGTCAATCTCTGAGGTTTCTGAGTGCGTGCCAGTGAGCTTGGTCATGAGCGTTGACTGGTAGTGGATTAGATTTTTGGGGTAGATGTCAGTCCATGTGGCTAACCTTCCCCACTGAAGGAAAGCCAACAAAACCGACAGAAGCTATTCCAGTTCTAAGAGTATCTTTCATGAGAGATATTGAGGGAGAATTTGGTACTTACCTCGCAACATCGAATCCTAGGGCGGCGCCCCCACCACCACTGCCAGTTGAAGGGGATATGAGCTCTCGTCTGAGCTTGGCTATTTTGGCTTTTAGCTGACCAATATGGTAGCTAGTAGCCTTGTTTTTTTGTGCTGAAAAGAAGGTCAGATGGGAAGTCGTGGTGGGTCTTGTAGAATGATGATACTCCTGGCCTGTGTAGGGGTGAGAATCAAGATCAGGGGACGCGAAAAGTCCTTGGACCTCCGTACCATTTCATCCTCGATCTCCTGGAGTCGAGTTGAAGGGCTTGATGAGTGAGTAAAGCAGGGCCAAAGGGAGCATCGCCCACCTTTATCTTTTGAAGAGTAGTCATTGTCCTAGTGTTGGGATCAAACAATCAGTACTATTTGTTGTTTGGCATCTCCACCACACTTAGTACTCGGTTACACGCAAGTCCTCCTCGACCTCCCCCATTCATTCACCATTCACCGTCCTTACCTCTCGAGCTGCTCTCCTTTGCAGAAGCGTCTGAGCGACACCATTCTTTCCATTAAAAAAATACCATTCTTGACTTTATATAACGACTGGCTGGCTCTGGTCAATTTTGACACTATCTCTTTACCCCCTCTAGTAATCCTTCCAACATGTGTGGTAGTTCCAAATGGAAGCGGGAGGTCGTAGCTGACCACAAGGTGTGTACATCCCTTTGTTTCCACACCCGCTTGGCTGACAATGTAACTGTCGCTCAGTTCGACTTTGTTGACACCCGAGAATTCACTGACAACGGTTTTATCATGCGGATGAAGTTTGTTTCAATCCTTGTGGTAGAAGATACCCTCCGCTCACCCCATAACAGGTATCTTTGGCTGTATATCATCGTTCTAAAGTCTTTTATGGTATACATCCTTGATATCTTCACCGCGGTAACCATGTTGTCCACCGATGGTTGGTCAAATGAGATCTTTAACCAATGTCAAAGCTTGAACGGGTGTATCTTTATTCCGTTCAAAACTGGGAGGTGGCTATTCGTCGGTTGCATCATCTTCTCCTTCCTATTGGCGAGTAAATCTACCTGGCTGTGACTGTCAGGCATTTACTTCCTTTCAGCTCGCATACGAGGCTCGGAAAGCGAAGAAAATCATCGCTAGCAGGGATATATCTTATGCGTTTACCAATGTCATGGCCAATAACTACTACTCTCTGCGTGAGCCAGCTATCTTTTGTCTGAACAGTTCAAACTTACCAAAATTGACAGGTTCATATGACCATTTTTGCTTTTTCGACCACATCAGCAATTCTACCAAGACTAGCGACGACTTCGCCTTTTTTGTCTTCTTCACGTTCAAAAGTTTGTGATTCATCTTGCTGCACAAATTTTACGGCTTTCGAACACCCACCAGGTTGGAAGCGAGTAATCTTGGCCGACGCTCCCCGTCAGACTATCAACGCTCTTACCCTCTATGCTATTTACCTCGTGAAACGTGACCGGCCCGGTAAATGGTACGATATTGGAAAGTATTTCGAAGGCAACAAGAGCATTTCGACCTCACTTTTGACTGTAACAACCTTCCTCACCGTCTTGGTTTTTGCTGGCTCTTTGTTGCTGTTAATCGCCGCTGGTGTCTGCTATATTCCCCTTCTCTGCCACATCCAGGGCAATCTGAAGGTTTGGAGGCTTTCCTGATTAAATAACTACCTGCTGATTCATTAAAAAGGAATACTGCTGTCACAAAGTCGACAAGGTGATCCAGCAGCATGCTTACACCTCGACATAATATGCTGACTTCACCGTCTTCTAGCGTATTGATGCCGTCATCAAGCGTAGGCAAAAACAGCGCCTTGCAGATGCCGCCAAACTCGCCCAGAAAGAGGCGCAAGGCGATTTCTCCCACTTGAAAAACAAAAAGGGCGAGATGATTGCTAAACCTCTTCCACAACCAACTCTTCCAAACCTCTCTGTTGATGATGACGATGATATGTCGATGACAACTTGTGCCCCAGCACCTAGCACGTATACGCATGACACATACCACTATAACTCGGATAAAAGCTCGATCATGACTGGGGACTATCCTCCACCAATGCCAGCTTATAATCCTTACTCCACGCACCAACCACCCGGCTCTTATGCACACTTCCAAGCATCATCAGCTTCATTCACTCATGACGATCCTGTTTACCACCGACCACACGCGTATGATGACGATAACGATAGTACTATCCACCTTGCTGCTGCTGCTGCGCCATTCTCCCAACAGCCTCCCATAGAACGTTCAGGATCCGCTGGTATTCCATACGGTCATCCTGGTTCAAATGGCGGCAGCAATGGCTATGATCCTCGTGATGTTTATCAGGGTCGAGCCGCCCCAAGTTCAGCTTGGTCGTCAAATGGGTTAGCGTACGATGACGGGGGGTCCCTACCGCTTCCTGGACATGGTTCCGTGTCTTCCGAGAATCCTTACGGTGGATACTCGAGTGGCCCTACCACCCCTCAGGCCTCAAACTTGTCACAGCAGTTCCATAGAGAGCGAAGAGGTGTTTGACATATTGCATGTCTTACTGGTCATTCACATATTGACTTCATTCATCACTTTGAACTTTCTTTAGTATTTCACTCTTCTTCTTTGAAGGTCTTTTGTACAACAGATACATTATTGAGCAAATCTAGATCATATTTTA
The DNA here is from genome assembly GCA_018221805.1 of Rugosomyces carneus. Lineage (NCBI taxonomy): Eukaryota > Fungi > Basidiomycota > Agaricomycetes > Agaricales > Tricholomataceae > Rugosomyces > Rugosomyces carneus. Next base: position 34,878 of record JABCKM010009940.1, read on the forward strand.
TGACGAGGGCCCAATTCCAATTACGTGTGGACAGCATATTACCCTTGGAATGCGTCAATCAAGTTACCTTGTTCCACACAATGAGACCAATAAGCATAAGGAGTATGAGTACGACGGCGCCAGTTACAATTCGTTGTTTATGCAACCTGATGTATTCCGGTCAGAAAAACCTATGAGGGGGAGATTGGCATGCCCCTGTGATCGATAGAAGATACCTACTGTCTTATCATTTTCTTCAGTGTGCCCGAAGCGCGATCTATTGAAGCGTCTGCTGAATGTAACTGTTCCAAGACAAAAGACATAAAGAACGCCAGTGTACTAGACTTGAGCGCTTACAGTATTACGCGAATTTTCAATCTGTTCTCTTTGCGCTCGAAGGTTCATTAGAATGTCTGCACCCTGGCTTTCAGTTTCCAAAGCCATACGCTGTGACTCTTGTATTCGCCTAGTACCGTCTTCGAGGCGCGCAGTGCCATGCAATAACCGTGCACGATCGCTTGTCCCCCCATATGGGTCATCAGAGCTGGTAAAGCCTGCGACTGGAAGTGACGATGACAGCAAGTCTGAACGGGCAACCTGCGTCTGCCTTTCCTTCATGAGTTTCTTATAACGCGCCAAGTCAGCTTTTGCTGCTTGTAGCCGGACACGATAATTCCCTCGGACTGTTTGAGGTATTCCTTGAATTTCTAGCTCCATTTGAGAGACCTAGATGTAGCTTAGTCGCAGTATGTCGTGTATTGTATCGAGATACCATTTCGTCCGCTTCGTCAAGCTCCATATCTGCCCTCCTTAGAGTTGCCTTGATGTCCTCTGCTTAACTATGGGTAGATCTGTGGATTGTCGACCAGGTAAATAGAGATACTCACCCGCCTGTTGCTCACCATCATTGTCCGCCAACTTCTTGCCGATTGTTTCAATAAACTGTCGAAAGTCCTGCTCGTATGAGTCAAAGAGTGCAGTAGGCGCGCTGTTCATTGTTATAGGGAAAGGGATGGTACTAGTTGGTTGGGAAGAATGTGCTGGTGTATAGCCACATTCATACAAGTAATCCGCCATGTCAAGCAACACGTTCGTGTCATTTTCTCTAAACTCTGAGGCCCTTGCTAATCAACCTTGTCCTACATTATGAAGAGTTTCATTGTATCTTGACCCCCAGATACGTGACTGGGTCCTGTTCCCCATAACGCTGGTAATGGTACGTATTACACTATAAATCCGCGAATACTGGGTTAATTTGTGACTAGATCCTTGTTGGCATTTTACGACACTACATCGTTCTACTCCTCCAATCTCCACCAAAGAAACAAACACGTGAAGCCATCCGCGAGCAGTATGCCTCAATCCTAGTCCGCTCCTTTATTAAATGCACTAAAATCAACCTAGGCGAGCCCTTGTTCGGGCTCAAATCATACGGGCTACCTCAGCAAACTCACCTACCCCACCGATATACTATACCTCCATCTCTCGCAATCTCAGTCAGGCATTTGCAGCTGGTCTGTATCTCAAAGATGGACCACCAAAAGGTGATACACCCCCGGCTCCACCTAACCCGATGGATCCTGCCGCTATGGATGGCATGATGGCAGGGATGAAAACCCAAATGATCATGATGGTCCCACAGATGGTTATAATGGGCTGGATTAACTTCTTCTTCCAAGGCTTTGTACTCAGTAAAGCATTTCTCACTCATTCTACGCTTCATGCTGATTGTACAAATAAGTCAAGCTACCATTTCCGCTGACCCTCGGATTCAAGTCTATGCTACAACGTGGTATTGAAACACCTGACATGGATGTTCGATGGGTGTCATCCTTGTCTTGGTATTTCCTCAACTTTTTTGGGCTAAACGGCCTTTATCGCCTTATACTTGGAAGTGACAATGGTAATTTCGTCATGCAATGCTCTACATGAGCCTTTCAATCTGACGACACGATCCTGTAGCTGCAGACTCCTCCCGAGATATGACTGCCTCACCATTTGCCAATGCGGGAAATGTGCAGCAAGGACCACAGGATTTCAACAAAGCATTCAAAGCGGAAAAGGACAACCTCGAGTTTTCAGAAGGTTTGTACACCTGGGTTGGTACAAACGTAGAGGAGAGAGTACTTCGTAAGTACGGAAGATAGATACATGTACAAAGAGAACGCCGAGTGGTCCCTCGTTTATAGTCAGCAGACCACCGCTGTTGTCCTTTTCGTGTTTAGCGAGTGAAAAGTTGGGTATCAGGATGCGATAGGGATTTACGAAAGCATGATCTAGAGCAAGGAATGGCCATTCTTTCATACCAACCCATCATACAATGACAGCGCCTATAGTAAACTCAAAGGTTAGATTGAGCAACTTGGGATGTCCTGCCCAGCGTGCATACCTGAACGATCGTTGGATCTTGCTTACTGCCTTCAACAAATTCGTCATATGTCAATTTCGCATCTTTGTCTTTATCCATGTTCTTGAAGATTTTATCCACACGCTACGATAACAAGATCGCCATCAGTGGTAAGACCAAGCAACATATATCAGAACGAACCTTTTCGGGAGTGTCCTCGTCTGCAGGCAATTTGACCATTTCGCCTGTCATCTTGTAAATTGACCGTACAATCTGTAACATTTCATCATAGGTGATTGTCCCATCCTTGTCGATGTCATACAATTGGAACGCCCCTTTGATTCAGAGTGGGTAGATGCAAAAAGAAAAAACAGAGCTAAGCGCACATTTAAGTTTTTCTTCCAAACGACCACGACTCGTTACGCTTAGAGCACAAATAAATTCTTTGAAATCGATGGTGCCGTTCTTATTTTCATCAAATACGTTGAAGACGAAGTCAGCGAAGTCCCCAGGATCGCCGAAAGGGAAAAATTGCTTGTAGATTCTGCTGAACTCTTCTTTATCGAGATGGCCAGATGGACAATCCTTGCGAAAGCCCTTGTACCTAAAATTTGCGTTAGAGTTTGACAATAGAATTGTGAGGTGATGTGATGAACCATTGTTGCAACTCTTTCTTATCGACTATATGATATTAAGTCAAGGCCAAGTTAAGGATGAGTAAACCGTAGACCACATACAATAAGTATTCTTCTGTAGATCTGCAAGTTGGTCTGGTGAGAGCTTGCTTTGGGATTTGCCCATGGCCGGGAGTGGAGAGTGTAATAAGCACGGCTCGGTAGCAATTCATTGATCCCGAGAGAGGCTGTACAGGTGCTGTACAAGCGATTAGATTATAAGCCCCATCATCAAATTGCTATCTTAGGCGACTTGGGTTCTGCAGCGTGGTCGTCGTAGAGCATAAGGAGCAATTAAAGTAGTCCACGGCCGTGGCCTCAGTGAGCATATAAGGACTATCATAGCTACTCGTCAAAAAGTTCCTTATCCCCTTCATCACCTATCACAATCGACCGATCACCAACATAAAGCACTACCGAACCACATGTCTGTCCTTTCCCAAGTACCAACACGTTGAAACAGCCCCAACCCCCTGTTCTTCCAATCACACTCCCTCAATGTGTTACGCCCATGGGTCTATTGACCAGGCAGTCAATCTGTGTCCAATGTGCAAGGTCTTTCCTCATGCAAGGTTGGTTACCGACATTCAGCAATCTAGCGGAATACTAATTAGCTCATTTTCCAGATGTCCTCATCTACGGGAGGTCTGTCGTAATCGTACGCTTCACCCACGAATGGACGTTTCCTATCTAAAAAATGCGGAAGGTAACCAGTAAGCCGTTCGACTCGTCTCACGGATTGCTCAAATTTTCGGCCTAGTGGATTCTTTCAATGGCTGCGGCTATTGTAAGGTACGTCTCCTGGTTAGTTTACCACACAAGCATATCGTTTACCCGTGACAGTGGGCTCGTACCAACCCTCCACCGAAACAAGCCGGATTCTCCAATCCTGGTTGGCCGGGCTGTTGCAGACCACCCACTTCCTCTGAACACAAGATGATACAGCACGCGGATTGGAAATCTGTTAGTGTCGTACACCAAGTTCCTATACCAGCCGAAATCAAGGCGGTTCTTGAGAGCCTTGGAAAGGGGGTCCCTAGCTCACCTTCCGGCACCATTGGACGGAATACCTTAAAAAACCCCATTACTCCCAATGACCGCAGATCGAGTGGTAACACCAGCCCTTCGCGGTCAACATCTTTGATCGGGCGGACACCTTTGCCAATTACCGTCAAACCACGGACAGGTAGCCCCAAGCAAATAAACTCTCCGCTTGGGAGCGGGTATAGTCGCAGTTCCACTCCTGTCGTGTCCACTTCTGTACCGACGGTATCTACTATGGATCAACTTCATAACCAGCGCCGACAAAGTGTAGAAAGGCGTGTGGATGGACCCCACTCTTCGCATTCCTCTCCAAAACGTAGGAATGTCGACTTGGAAACGTCTCTTCGGCGGAATAGTTCTGTTACGAAAGGTCCTGTTACTCCTTCGTCAACATCCGTTTCTGTTTCAAAGGTGGTCGCCGATGGCCGATACCCTGCAGGTTTCCCCCCCGAACGTCGTCGCTCATCTGTCTCGAGTTCCAATATGGGGATCAGTAAAGAATCTGTTCCCCTTCCTCCTATCCCACCCGCAGAACCACCTGTCTCTTTCATCGTACCCCGCTCCAGAAGAGATCCAAGCTCGAGCGCTTCGAGTAGTAGCGGGAGTAGCGATGGGGCAGGTTCCTTGTCCGACAGCACTGTGACTTCTGACGGAGGGTTTACAGACTACCTCTCGGATGAGTCAGAGGCGGAGCTTCAGAGGCAGGCGGAGGCACGCGCCGCACTGCTTGCTCAGAATCATGCAGAAGAGATGGAATTCAAAGCCGCCCGGCAGCAGCTAGCCCATATTGACTTGCGACCTCCGAAGACGTGGAATCCAACTAACATCACCAATGGCACAACACCACGTCGGCCCGTATAACATAGGATGTAATTGTCACTGTTTCTTATCCACACGTATGTAGTACAGTATCACTAGCTTGTAAACCGTATTCGACATAGCTAGCTGTTTGTATCCATACTATATCATGGCGTAAGGCCCATCTTGAACAAACAACGTGAGCAATGGGTCTCCCTTAGCCCTCCCTCTCCCCATGAACTTGGGACGTCATTCTATCACTGCGACCAGCCCCGTTCACATCTTCGACGCTAGATTTGATGCTGATTGTCAAATTTTCACGACCTCCACTCCCGCTGGTTTTGCTGTGTATCAGACATCGCCACTTAGGCTCCTCCGGAAACGCGGTATCACCATTTCATAGGTATATAGCCCCACAATGTGCTGAGCAGCTGCCACAGAGATCTCTGGGGGAACTCTTACCGCCGTAGTACCTTTGCATACCTCAAATATCCTCTTTCTAGTTGGTGGTGGTCGCAGTCCACTGTACCCCCCGAACAAAGTCGTCTTCTGGGACGAATCCTCGGGCACTGAAGTTGCAGAACTTGAGTTTCGAGAGCGAGTAAGAGGCCTTGCATGTCGGCGTGGCTGGCTTGCCGTCTCACTCCGCCGAAGAGTCGTCGTATTCCAAGTTGGAGACCAAGTAAGGAGATATGGAGAATGGGACACTTGTGACAATCCCAAAGGTAGGAGCTCTCTTTCGATGATAGCTTTTCTACCAACTTTAAATACGAGCAAAAGCTTAACGATACTCTTTGGTTCAGGTTTACTTGCAATGGCGACCGCTGCACACTCGACTCTATTGGCGATCGCTGGTCGTCAACTTGGGCATGTACAGCTAGTACATCTACCCGCTTGCGTCCCGCCTACCCCGTTGGGATTACCTCCCCCCTTCCCCCCCTCGAAGCCTCCACCTCCGATAAGTAAACATCCCGTTTCGATCATTGCTGCGCATACAACGGCTTTGACGACGTTGTCTGTACCACCTTCGGGCCACCTTCTTGCTACAACCTCGACTCGTGGAACTTTAGTCAGAGTCTGGGACTCACTATCCGGGAAGCTTTTACGGGAATTCCGCAGAGGTTCTGATAAGGCGGAAATATATGGCGTGGCTTTCCGGCCTGATGAGAGAGAGTTGTGCGTATGGAGCGACAAAGGTACGGTGCACGTCTTTACCCTAGTAAGATCTGGACCATCGTCAGTCATTTTCTCCGTTGTCCATTACTTTGACTGATTTGAACATAGGAACCGGCAATCCACCTTCTCACCCTTGACTCCATTCCTTCCACTTCCGAAGTATTTTGACTCTGAATGGTCCTATGCCCAATATCGCATACCCGCGCAATCCTCTCATATTACACTCTCGGCATCCGGTCCGCGCTCACCTACGGCAGATATCCCTGATGAGGAACGTTGTACAGTAGGATGGGTCGAAGTAAAATCGGCGACGGAATCAGGCAGTAATGTCGTGGATTACCAAATAATCGCCTTAACTTATAGTGGTGGATGGTATCGGCTTTCCTTGCCGAATCAAGGGAACTCACCAGCGCCCGCGTCTTCCCTTAATCCCCCATCAGCCCCGCGATCCAAACCACCAGGACATGTCCGGAATGTGGGCGGGCCACCTTCTGCCGTACGCGACAAAGGCAAGGGACAAGAGCGGGACAAGGAAGGAAAGGAAAGCAGAGAATGTACCCTTGTAGAATTTCGAAGATTTGGTCGCTGGGACGGCTGGGGTTAATTTGTACGATCGTTTCTATTTACTTTTCGCACTGTTATCATACATAATACATATCTCGTCTATGCGCATGCATCTCTGGTATCTCCCATTTCTTCAACTTAGGTGTGACAGTGCAGCGTGACACCCAATAATCCGTGTTCATGGAAAATCCTCACGCAGAACGACAAGCTGTTCTTTTGGAACGTATTTTGAAAAACACCGTGAGCTAAAGCTACCTGAATTTTTTTTTCGAATCTTTATTCATTGGCGTTGTAGTCAAAGTGTACAGAGATGATACTCGAGCTGAACCATTGCGTAGAGGTGCGTTATTATATATGGCACTACCACATTGTCGCCTCATCCGCAGCTCAGGAAATTCTACATGCCAACTCCCCTGTTAAGACAGCAGCTGACTTGGCAACCAAATATAGGAAAAATGTGCAGTACAACTTAGAAGCTACGAGAGGTAATCAGCCAGAAGTCATTCGGAAATAGTAGTATACTCAGGCTGTACACAATACTAATTTAATAACGAATAATCTGACCTGTCGAACACAGTCAAACAACAACCATGAAGTCCATTGCTACTCCATTGGGTCCCTCGGCATCGACATGTGGTTATTGTTCCCAGCCTGGTCAACGGACCAAAGATAAGTCTAGTTTTCATGCGGCTGGTCTATTAGCTATGAGACTGTCCTGTGATGTATGTACACTTAACCCCCAGCTACATTCGTTGAGACCTAGGTTTTGTAGGTCTATCAATCTATGCTTGACCATGGATGGCGGCGTTCTGGTTACCTGAGTTTCTTTCTCATATCAGAACTTTACTGAGCGTGACTATAAACCACTAGGAACGTTCTGCTACAAGCCCGACCTGCGGTCATCGTGTTGTCCACAGTATACCATAAGGTCTGCATCTCCTCCTTGACACGCATTCTCATGTTACAACTCATACTAGATTGGATATTTTGGGTTTCAAGGCCTCCAAGGGTAACAGAAAGCTAATAAATAGGCGAGTTCATATGCGAGTTCATATGCAATCATCCTATCTAATCATTCCTTCGTTCATCGACGATAGATGGAACCGTTTTGTAGTTGGAGACGACAGTGAAGATCGCTGGCAGATGGGCCCGGAAAACCCGTATGCCATTGGTTCATCTAATAGTACAGTAACGGATCTAACCGATAGTGTCTAATAAGAGCCGCGAGTCACTCCGCAAAAAAGCGCGTTTTTTCGCTTGTTGAGTCGGTACATGCATCAGAGAGAGCGTTTATCCATGGGCCAACAAAGCATGATTTCGAGGCATGTTTCCTTGACACTATCAACCAGTATACAGGGTGTTCAACTGCAGTCAGGTGGTTTTGGAACCCTCTTCTTTTACGGAAGAAAAATATGCCCTTTTTGAAAGGTACCAGCGTACGGTACATCATGACGATGCCACACGATCTGGTTTTGAACGGTTCCTAGTGGATTCTCCGCTAGTCGTGAGTTTCGCAGTTACAATGCACATCTGACATTTACGAGATTTAGAATAAACCGATCGTATACAACAGAGACCTACCACCATCACATCTTCCGCGAAGTTACGGATCTTACCATCTTCTTTACAAGCTGGATGGGCGTTTGGTGGCTGTCGATGTTCTGGACATCCTCCCCCGATGCGTCTCGAGCGTTTACTTCATATACGACGAGACTCTGGAGAAACATTCTTTAGGAAAGGTGACTGTCAAGACATTAGAATCTGTTCTTACAGGCCTCTGATTCAGCGGCTAGTTAAGTGTGCTGCGTGAGGTATCCCTTGTTCGAGAGATGTATGATGCCGGAGTCTTGGAAATGAATTTTGTATACTTAGGTCAGTTCAAATAAATATCAAATTATTAAACTACGTAAAGATCATCTTAGGTTTCTACATTCACACATGCCCTAAAATGCGATATAAAGGGGAGTACTCTCCATCGTACTTAGCTGATCCCGTACGTTGCTCGTATTTACATGATTTTGCACCTTTCACGTCCTCCAGGAAACGTACGAGTGGTTCCCATTGCCGATTTGTATACCAGGCCTCGAAAAATATAGATACGCGGCATTTTCTTTTCCGGATCACTCTCTGGTTGGATTTGAAGAACAACAAACTACAGGTCATTCAAAATTTTGTTTATTTTGCCATCACTTTCTAACTTAATACAGACAGTATCAAATCGCTGTCATTTGATGAAGAACATCTCAAAGACGTCCTAATGATTTGTGGAGTTGAGAGCAATACACTCCTTGTCAGGCCTGTTCGGGTGGGTATGCTCGGTCAGCCAACCGAATGCGTATTTATAAAATGTCCTAGACGACACCCTACTGGAAGGACAAGGATTCTCGTGAAGATATTCTAGCATGCCTGAACAGCTTGGGAAATGACATTGCAAAGGAAGTAATTCTGACAATGTAAATGATTGAAGGGAATGATGTAACTATACTTACGTAACCTATGCAAGTTTCTGCTTTCTTTGATCTGTTTAGCTGAACCGTGTTGCACGATGGTAAACAAATTCGTTACATTGTACTATTTCAAACTCTGATTTATATTAGCTTCGCCGACAAATTAGAGAACGACGCCAGTATATCTATGCCAAGTCTCAGGAGGCTCAGGAGCGACAGACCTACGAGAGGAAGCAACAACTGAAGGATGCCTTAACAAGTGGAGAATCGTTGCCCACAGAGCTGAAGAAACATGCGAGAAAACTAGGCAATGATTTAGCATTTGATAATATGCAAGAAGGTGGAGTACAATCTACCTGAAAGACTTTGGGAGCGACTGAAACGGCAAACGCAGAGCCTACAACACACATTGACAATGAATATTCTTATGCTGGAATACAAGATCCTAAAATTGTTATCACAACCTCGCGTGATCCGAGCTCAAAGTTACTTCAGTTTTCCAAGGTATGCGTTCTAGTGTGCTCGGATAGGGCTTAATATAGATTGCTGGTCATAGGAACTGCGACTCGTATTCCCCAACTCTCATCGTATCAATCGTGGTAATTATGTTGTTAAAGAGCTTGCCGAGGCTTGCAGAGCAAACGAGGTGACAGATCTAATAGTCGTGCACGAGCATCGTGGTATTCCTGGTTCGTTTCTGAGTCTTACCCATCCTTTTCGTCTAATATATGATGCTATAGACGCTATGATTGTTTCTCACTTTCCTCATGGGCCAACTGCCTACTTTACACTGAGCAATGTCACTCTCCGCCATGACATTGGAGGCTACAAAAATTCCACTGTATCGGAGCAGTATCCACATCTCATTTTCGAAAATTTTACATCGCCTCTGGGAAAACGCATCGGAGATATACTCAAATATCTATTCCCTGTCCCGAAAGAAGACAGCAAACGTGTCATGACCTTTGCTACTGAGGATGATACCATCTCATTTAGGTCTTTTGCATCACACTACTCTCAAGTCTTGCTCATCTCCTAACACTACTTCGCAGGCACCACGTTTTCGCTAAAATCCCAGGTCAAGTTCAGCTTGCAGAAGTCGGGCCCCGCTTTGAGATGAAACGCAAGTATTCTGCAGTATCGAGATTCTCTCATATCATTGATTTCTCGTATAGCGTATGAGATTCGCCTAGGCACACTTGAACAAGTGGAAGCTGAGCGTGAATGGGTATTTGCACACTACACGCGCACATCAAGGAAACGAGTTAAGCTAAGCAGTGCGCCCCTGGAACCACTCACAAAGCGCACAAAACGATAAGCTTGCGTCAAACCAGCCTTGACAGTTGTCGATTTGCCAGTCTCAGATCAGAACTAGATGTATGTATATCCCCTGTGGATGGGCTTGGTACCCAAGAATGTGCTATACTACGGCACCTATACTAGCTAGTCGACAGTTAGCACATTATCGAGGCTAGCAAAATTTTCGTAAAACGAGGTGAAGAGATCGATAGCATTTTGGATGTCGTGTGTACCAGCAGTTTCTCTGATAGAATGCATAGAAAGTGTGGCATTTCCAACATCAGCAGTTCTAACACCAATCTTGGACAGCATTGGTCCTACGGTTGATCCACAAGGACTATGACTCATTAAATCCTTGCAATTAATCATCGTGTGATGAGGATAAACTCACATGTCATTTCTCACTTCGAATTCCTGAACCTTGCCACCCTTGAGCTCAACCAATTGTTTCACAATAAAAGTAGATATGGCATCACTGGAATATCTTTGTTTAGCATTTGTTTTGATAACTACACCCCCGTTCATGACCGGCCTATGCTTTTCTTCATGTTTGTCGGAATAGTTAGGGTGAACAGCATGTCCCATATCTGCAGAAATAAGAAATGAGCGAGAGATAGATTGAGCAAGTGTTCCTGGCGAGGGGGAGAGCCTGTTTAACAGGGTTGGGAGCAGACTAGATTCGGCCCCAGAAGTCGAGACACTGCCTATTTCTTCGTGGTTGAAGAGCGCGATACAATTAACATTTCCTTGGGTGGCGGAGACATCGTATCGCGCTATAGCCTCGACGGCGCAAAATCTTTTGTCAAAATTTTAGATGATAGTTTACCGTATCACGAAAAACGTCCATACGATGAGAATAGGTTGTCCAAACGGGCTCCGAAAATAAATTCATTGTTAACGCCACCAAGGGTCGCAGGTTGCATATCATACAAGGATCTGTCAGATCATTTTGCGGCAGACGAATTGGGAATGAACAGGTGACTGACAGCTCGAAATCATGGATCTCATCTGGTCTAACCGATGTCTCGCTAGCCAACAAGTTGAGCAACTCTGAATGATGATTCTCTTGGATGCTAGAGGCTTTCTGGATATCTTTTGGTTGTCCCGTCGTGTTAACGTCGCCACTGCCAATTTTTGCTGCGTTGAACTGCTCCCCTAGCAGCCCTAGAACTGGGACGAACTCCGTCTCTTGGTTAAACTTGAAGTTCTCGTTGACGTTTCTGTCCACTTGAGTTCACTATAAGTTTCATATGAATTCTTGGGTTAATGTAAAATATTCACGGTGAATTGCGAGGGTAGGAATGCGTAAGAGCGGACGGTCTATTTTGACAAGCTTCGATGTGAATCGACGCCCTGGTTCGGAGACGACGACACGTCCAGCCAATGAAAGGTCTCTATCCATCCAGGAATGCCATATTCCACCTCCGTACGTCTCCACTCCTACCTGTAGGTACCCCAGTTTCGTCCGTTTTGAGATGGGTCGTACCTTGGCATTCGTGAGTTAGATTGCTGACAGTGCGTAATCCTATACCTTAAGGTTCGGGCTATCAACATGCGTAGCAACAACACTGAGACCCGTGCCCTGCGTCCAATTTGTAGGGGTTACGAAAGCTACAAGTGCTGCTTGGTTCCTTGTCATGATGAACAGTGCTCTAGCTGACATCTAACACATCATAAAGCTTACCTAGTATAGTAGTACTTTCCTCCTGGTTGCAGATCCTTTTCCCAGTCATCTTTTTCTTGGAGCTGTGAATCAAAAATGAATACTAGTGACGACCGAACGAGACCTTCGGTGATACTTTGTGGAATCCAGCCGTCTCAAGTTTCGCAGCCGCGTTTTGTACCGCATGAAACGGGGTAGGCGACGCATTGAGAAACTTGATAAAATCGAGAGCAGGTTCTCGACTGTTCTGCATTGTTGTTGAAAGTGACCTCCCCAGCATCGATCCGATTCCTATCTGGAGGATCATAAAGAGATCACGTGTCAAATATTTTATTCTCTGAACTTTCAGTACAGTACGGGCAATCGTATGTGTTATGGTGAAGACGTACTGTAAACACGTCCCTGCAGCGGTACGTTGCTAATACATATATCTTTTACTCCAATTTTTATTGCCATTTTGCTAGGCATTCGGTCTAATATGTAGTCTGTCTTCTAACTCAAAGTTCGACGGTAAGCTGGCCTACGTCCCGGCTCTGGAGGATGTGTTAGTCTGGGACGTCAAGAAGGGCGCAATGGTATATCTGTATTAAAGTATACCACTATGTTTATTGACCTCTCTGTAGGTTGCTATGTGGCACGAAATTGGCCACACGGCGGAAGTTACATCCATCTTGCAATCACCCCAGAAAGACAAGTTTGCGGTTGGTTACGCGGACGGATCTATTCGCCTTTGGAGTGCTCTAAATAACACCGTCATCTTGACATTCAACGGCCATAAAAAGGCTGTTACGGCTCTAGCATTCGACGAACAGGGAACCTGGCTTGTATCGGGTTCTCAAGACACAGAAATCATCGTTTGGGATGTTGTCGCAGAAACTGGCATGTTCCGGTATTGAAGGATATCTATTTGACTTGATAAGCAACTCACTTTGTGACAGCCTTCACGGACACCGAGATCAGGTAACGGGGATTCGATTCGTAACCCCCACAAAATTCCCGTCGACAAATACTGCACCGCGCATCCTTCTCACTTCATCCAAAGACACATTTCTGAAGCTATGGGATCTTTCCACACAGCACTGTATGCAGACAATCGTTGCACATCGTAGCGAAATATGGACCATAGACCTCAGTCTTGACCAGGACTTAATCTTCACTGGGAGTGCGGAGGGAGAGCTGAAAGCGTGGAGGATTGACCATGACGCACTATCCGACAGTCTTCGAGACACAGGGGCAGGCCAAGTTAGTTATCGAATTTATGAACAATGGCTGGCTATCTTACCTGCTGTTAAAGCACGCAGAACGAACGATTCAGCCTTTTTCTTCTCTACTCTTGGAGTCTCGACACCGTGTTTCACAGATAGCTTTTCATCCCTCCCAGCCATTCTTTGCGGTGCAATCACATGAACGGTCGGTCGAGGTCTTTAGAATACGATCAAAAGATGAGATACGAAAGAAGAAACTGAGGCGGAAGAAGAGAGAGAAGGAGAAGCAGGGAAAACCGAATGAACAAGAGGGCGATGCGCGGGGAAAAGAAGAAGAAGTTGACGACGACGAAGGTTCCATTAAACTTGTCGACTTGTTCACCCCATACCTTGCGGTTCGTGCGTCCGGGAAAATTAGATCCTTTGACTTCAGTAGCGAGCTCTCCGCAAAAGGTGCTCTCCAGGTTCGTTATCACTGCAATGACTGCCCTCATGTTGACACACAATGATTTTAGATCATGACGGCTCTGACTTCGAATGCTCTTGAGGTCTACAATGTTCCTCGACCTACGAAGTCTGAAGGTATACCTGAAGCTATTCGGGCGTTCTCCGTGGACCTTCCTGGGCATAGATCGGACATCAGAACATTGTCCTTAAGTTCTGATGATGAAATTCTAGCATCTGCAACAAACGGTAGCTTCATAGATCATGCTGTTGGCCACTTGATAACCGGCGCATAGGTTCCCTAAAAATTTGGAATATGAAAACCAATGCGTGCATCAGGACCATCGAATGTGGGCATGCCATCAGTAGCACATTCTTGCCTGGTGACCGTCAAGTTGGTATTGAATTGTCAGGTGCAATTCTTAGTTCATGACTTGCTGTGTATAGATTGCTGTTGGCACGAAATCTGGCGAAATTCTTGTCTATGACATTGCATCATCCGCACTAAGTGAAACTATCGAAGCACATACAGCCACCGTGTGGTCGTTACATGTACGAGCCGACCACCAAACGATGATTAGTGGCAGTGCGGACCAGAGCGTGAAGTTCTGGGAGTTCGATCGCGTGTGTACTCACCGTTCAGCACGATCTAATATTTACCACTAGCCTTTGCAGAATCACAAAGAATCAACTTTGTCTTTGCTTCATGTTAAGACGCTCAAGATGACTGATGATGTCTTGGCAGTTAAATATAGCCCGAACTGCAAGCTTCTGGCTGTCTCGCTTCTAGACTCAACAGTTAAGGTGTTTTATCAAGATACACTGAAGTTCTTCTTGTCTCTTTACGGGCACAAAGTATGTACGGGCAACAACTCTATTGTCGATTCCTGACTCGCGATGTCATGTGCTCTGCAGTTACCAGTACTTTCTATGGACATCTCAGATGACTCGAAATTCATTGTTACCTGCTCTGCCGACAAAAACGTAAAGATATGGGGCCTCGACTTTGGTGACTGTCATAAGTCAATCTTCGCTCATGACGAAAGCGTCATGCAGGTTGCATTTGAAAAGAATTCACATTATTTCTGGACCGTAGGGAAGGATAAACTGCTCAAATATTGGGATGGTGACAAAGCGAGTTTCTCCTTACCACCTTTCAAACAAAAACTTGATGCCGCCCTCTAGTTCGAACATATACAGAATCTAAGAGGCCACCATGGTGAAATATGGGCTTTGGCACTTAGTCATCAAGGCAAGTTTGTTGTCACTGGCTCACAAGACAAATCAATCCGCGTCTGGGACAAAGACGAAGATGATCAGGTGATATGATGTATCACAGTGAGAGGGTACCATTGAAGCTCATAATCCTTCAGATTTTCCTCGTGGAGGAGCGTGAACGAGAGCTTGAGATGCTCTACGACAACGAGGCTGCCGATAATTTGAACCGTATTGAGGCATCCATCGTTGGCCAGGCAGAAGGTGTCACAAGTGGCATGGTAGCCCAGGCTGAAGCAACTACCGTTACTAAACAAACAAAGGAAACCCTGATGGCCGGAGAACGCATCATCGAAGCGATTGCTTTAGCTGACAAGGAACGTGCTACATTCCAAGCATACCACGACGACGTCGCCTGGCTTCCTGAAGATAGTCCCATGAAACTAGAACCTCCACCTAAAAACCAACTCTTACTTCAATTGCAGATGGAGCCTGAAGAATATGTTTTGTGGACCATTGAAAAAATTCAAAGCACTGCTTTGCATGATGCTTTACTAGTACTACCATTCGAAAAAGCACTGTCTCTAATGGTCTACCTCAATATGTGGGCACAGACGGTATCTGAATGTCTCATAGCACACTTATGACTACACTGACCGTGTAACTGTAGGACTCGAACCTGATACTAGTCTCACGTATCGTATTCTTCCTCCTCAAAACACATCATCACCAGATTGTTGCTAATCGCGTGATGCGGACCGCTCTCATCCCCTTACGGAAACACCTTCGTACTATTCTACAGCGACAAAAGGCTACTCTCGGATATAACCTTGCCGCTCTTCAGTACATTCAAAGACACAATGAGGCCAACCGGACAGCACAGTTATACGAAGGGGAAGAAATGAACGAAGAAAAAGTGCGCGCGAAGCTGGCCGAGGGGAAAAAGCGCAAAAGGGTACAAATCATGGTATAGGTAGTGTGGATGTAATATACATGTGGAAAATAATACAAAAACTGATCCTTGGATGTAGAAATGTTATTCGTCTCCGAGTCTACCTGTGTTTTCGTCCTTTCGGACCCCAGAGGTCGACGTGCCTGAAGTAATGTGAAGTCGTAGCTAATTTCATCTTTGAACTAGGCACTCACCAGGGGACTCTACCAAGCACCACCTTTCTCGCGTTGACTATCAACTTACCCTGGTCGAAATCGGCGAGTTGACCAAAGGCGGCACGCGTAAGATCAACATGGTGAGATCCGGGAGCACAGCCCGCGCAAGTATCGACTACACGAACGTAGACACATTTTTTTGGACTGCTACACACTTTTGATGAAGCGATTCAGTAAACGCCTAGACTCATAAAGAGAAACCATACGTTCAAGGAAATCGAAACATTCGGGTCGATCTAACCAGTCAAGGAGAGTGAGGGCGCAGACGAACGATTCATCCTAGGCAGTCATGAGATACCGAGTATCCAAAACGATGTTGATGAAACTTACGGTTGGGTTCCAGTCTACTTTCGCCCAGCAACTAGGGCTCTTGAGGTCGTGACCTGTGTACCTGATGAACAGAGTGGGTTAAGCGGTGCGATCCCAGATTCTTTATCAAAACATATACCAGGTGATTATTACTTTGAGCGAAGGCCCAACCGCCTTGAAACCGTCCCATAGGCTGGAGATCGTTTCTGTCAGCTTCCCGCCTGGGCCTTGATGTGTGTTGTGCTTGCTTTTATGGCTAAGAGTATTTCCGTTCTTGTGGGGGCCATATTGGAGGCTGGATGCATTTACTGTAATCCATCCGTCTCTTGGATGGAACCTGTAGTCGTTTCCGAGCGAATGTGCCTTGGAATATTGAGTGCGCGAAATGGCACGAACTGAGCCCCGGAAGGCAAGAACGTTGAATGAACCAATATGGATAAAAGCGAGAAGATAGAAGGAAAGGTAATAAAGATAGATCATTGGGCACGACTGAAAAGAATGTCTGGCTAGGCGGGCAAGGTAATTGAGCAATAGAGTACGTCCAAGTTAACAGTTAACTACAAGTTTTTATCGCGCCTAATGTTGCACATGACCTGCGAGATTTATTTATTATTTTCTGCAATATTACGGTGAATAAATTACGCATGGTGGCTCTTAGAACGCTTGCACACACAAGTACAGTAAGAGTACTTTGTTCTATGATGCAGTATTGATTGTACCCATCACGGGTATAGGTACGGTATAGCCGAAGCCCTGACCATCATGCCTATCAACCCTTCTCGTCGCATCTCGCGTCAGCTGCCCTCAGGAGGCGAAATCGAAATTAAACGAGCAAGAGGAGAGGTTGGCTTGCCAGTGCAACTCATATTCTGTTCTGGTCTCATCGAATTTGTTCCTTAGCTATCATGTGCGGAGTGTCGCAGGTGCGGCATAACATGTTTTTTCGATTCATTTCCACTCTGAACAAACAGCACTACGATAGACTTAAACTTAAATGCGACAGGAAGATACCTTGTAGCTCTTGCGGCAAGTATAGAACGCAGAACTTGAGGAGCATCCATCCCAAATTGACCAGACCTTCGCAGCTCGTAGAGGATGCCAGTCGATATGTCCAAATGGTAGCCTTGCCGCTGGCCAGGGCACACGGTTTGCTTCAAGTAATATCACTAATCAATCTTGGCTGACGCGGAATTTTATCTTTTTACTTAGGTCTATCCTCGCTAATACCCCACGCTTGCATGTCAAGATCGTAGAAATGGGGCAACGAATCCGCCAACTAGAAGATGCTCTCGCTATCTCCCAATCCAGCGTCTCTAATGACACTCACCCATTGCTAAGAGAAGAGCTTTTGTCTATCAAACTCGGTCTGGATCATGACCAGAAATCAGAACTAGGGGACGCTAATGGTGATAACTCCACCGACTCTATTGATGCTTTAGGAACGATGAATATCGATGAGCAAAGGCAAGTTAGGTACTTTGGGCGTACTGCAGGGTCAGAGGTTTGTGATACACAGTCCTATGTCTAACATACTATATAATTGCTTTGTTCGATAGGCACTATCACAGGTTTGTAAGGGAACACTTTTGTTGGGAAAGCCGGTAACCCGATTGTCTAGGCTGGCTCAGATATAGGCGGTTCAACACTGAGCACCGACAGCCACCGACCTCCTTTCCTTTCAACCCAAATTCAACAACTGTCCGGTAATTTCCCTTTCGGCTCAGAGGGAAATTACGAGAAGTGTCTAGATATATTATTCGATCACCTTCCTAGCCAACCTCGCGCCTGGTCCTTATGCGAGGCCTATATGGAACACGTAGCCTGGCTCTTCCGCCCAATCAAAAGGGACGAAATCATTGACGAATTTTTTACCCCAACCTATAAGTTGCTACGGGAAAAGCGAGCTGCAATGTCACTGGGTCCCAATATCACTCCCCCCCACAGACTAGCAGTCCTATACCTCCTTTTTGCTCTGGGAGCCCTTGTTGATTTAACGCTTGAACCTTGTAGGTATCAATTTGATATCAAATCTAAACTAACATCCCCGTCATGAAAGATAACGCAGAATCAGAGACGTACTATCACTTAGCCCGAGCTTGTTTATCACTGCGTTCTGTCTTCGAATCTCCCGAAATATCCTCTGTTTACGCTGTTCTCCTCATGGCGAAATATCATGGCCTGGGGGGGAAGAGCTTTACAATAGACGGCTCATGGTCTCTTCTGTCCTTAGGTTGTAAGCTAGCTCAGGGCGTAAGCATATCCATTTCTTTACATACTGCAAAGCCTGACTTTCCCATTAGATCGGCCTTCGTAAGTTTCCCTCAGCCATACGAATATGCACTCAAAAGCCTATCAGATCGAGATACTGCGCGATTTGATATGGACTCTAAGACCATTCAGCGCCGTAGGGCATTCTTCTGGGACCTATTTTCTCATGAGCTTTTCTATGTGAGAGCTAGGGCTTAGGTTTACAGGCAATTTTGAAATTCATACGTGTATACGCAGAGCCTCGCGACCGGCCGACCACCTGCAATACTTCTTCCTTACGTTGATTGCGAGTTCCCCATAGATGATGAGGCCACTGTGAACAAGGATGGGAGGACTCTGAAAGGATGTGAGTACTTTTTGCTCTATTCACCCCATGTCTACTGAAGAATTTCTTCAGATTACCAATGGAAATACGAATTCACCAAGGAGATATTATCCGCCATCGTAGCTCTGACTTTGACGGCAGACCCTCCTAGCTATCAAACTATCCTAGAACTTGATCGCAAAGTCCGTGAAAAGACCGTGCCTCCGCATCTTAACGTTTTTCTAAACCCGGAGGATGAGCATTTTACACCATCAGCCTACATGCGAGGGTGCTTGCTCGGCCAGTATCGTACTGTGGGTGGGTGCTCAAGTATCTTTCTGGCTAACTTGTCTAACAGCAGCGTGGCATCGTCAGCTCTCTTGTACATTCACCGCAGCTTTTTTGCGCGAGCTATGCTCGACTACCCTGCTAATCCGCTGCGTAGTCCTTACGCACCATCATTCCTCGCAGCATATCGCTGCGCATCAGGCGTTATCAAATCCAACTTGAATCATTTTGAAAGGTTCCCTGATCTTTGCTGTAGATGGTGGAACATTTGGGCACACCGTAAGTACCCCTCTACATATATAGAGCCCATTAATGATCCACTGTCTGTTATCGCAAGTCTTCTCATCAGCTGTACGTAATGAGGCTGTTCCGTCTACCCCACGAAGTGTGACACGTCAACTAGGTCATAATGGGTACAATTGTAACTCGCTCCCCTGCATCAAGTATGTCCCCGAGCGCTTTCATTGAACTCGGTCTTGCCTGCGATCTTTTCGAGAAGGGTGCCACACGAAATCATCGTGCTCACGAAAGTCTAGTAAGTTTTCCGCTTCAATAATCGAGACAATTCCTTTAAATCATGAAGATCATTCTTCGGAAGCTGCGAGAGAAAGCTTTCAGTATATACACTCACTTTCGAAGCGGTAACAACACACCAAACACAGTCCTTTCCGTAGGGAGGCCTGACTACGGGGAAGATGAACTTGCACTTTTTGGAGAGCAATCGCGTGCTCTCGTGCGCAAGTTGGTCAAAAAGGCCGAAAATACACAGGACCCATCATCCACAACCAACTCGAATAGGGAAGCCTCCGAACCTAGGAGTCAGAAGGAGACTACACCAGATGTTCATCCTTCACTCCTCGAGTACTTGTCGAATATACCGCTCACGCACTATGGTGGCTCGCAGGTCCCCGTTGGTGACTACATACCTCAGGGTCAGGGAGCTAGCGTGTATGTGCCACCACGACAAGACGCTTGGCCATCTCGTGCATCTTTTACCGATTTCCCAGATGATAACGACATTCCTTCCGTACCAGATCTAAATTCAATGAGCAACAATTCCCAAGGAAACCTCTTCGATCTTGGTATGATGATGACGGGCGATTCCGGCATCGACGAACAGTGGATGTCCTTTATGCGAGATTCTGGTTTGCTAGATGATAGTTTTACTAGTTCGACCCCATTTCATGATTTTTCAAGCTTTACCTAATCTAATCTCTTTCTCGTTTGACTAAGACCCTCGGCCGCCGAATTGATTCAGGGCTCGGGCACTGTACATATATAAGTCTAGTTATTTTATGACGAATACGAAACTCAAAACCATCATGTCACCTTCCAACAAATCTTTAAGTGGTACTGATCTTATACACGGTGACGCAGCCGTCAGGGATATTGGGCCTAATGTTGCTCCATCGATCTCCGTATCTACCAGTCAGGTCGTCTCGCCATTTTGCCTTTATAACGACTGAATGTTTTTCCATAGCCTTTCGGGCTACAAACCCGGAGGAGATCTTTTCACTTGCGGATATTGACCCCAGGAATCCCCAGCGACATGTTTACTCACGCTACACTCAACCCGTCAACACGCGCGCAGAGCATATTCTGAGTCGGATTAACGTACGCCCGAATTTCTTGCATCTGGGCAGGCCGGTTTCCTAATCTAACGGGAAGGATGGGTATGCTTTGACGTATGCCTCAGGCTTGGCAGCCTCGTATGCGGTAGTGTTTATTCCTTCAGATTTAGCCGTCACACCCTAACGTCGTTCGAAGGCCCTCGTATTCTACCAGCCTAAACGTGTTGCGATAACAGAAGGATACTTTGGTTGTCACAAAACCTTAGAAGTGTACAAAAAGACGAAAGGTTCCGATCTGAAATTTATTGGAATTGATGATGATTTCCAGGCGGGAGACTTGTGCTGGTTGGAGACACCGCTAAACCCTACCGGCGAAGCCAGGTAAGACCTTCTCAGAAAGTCTTCACACGGCTTTACATATATTACGATCTAGAGACATTCAGTATTACGCTGACAAGGTTCTTCTCTACCTACGAGGTTCCGCATATTCCTCATATCATCTAAGATCCATAAAGTGGGAGGAACGCTCTTTGTTGATTCTACCTTTGCACCCCCACCTTTACAATACCCTTTCAAG
The DNA here is from genome assembly GCA_018221805.1 of Rugosomyces carneus. Lineage (NCBI taxonomy): Eukaryota > Fungi > Basidiomycota > Agaricomycetes > Agaricales > Tricholomataceae > Rugosomyces > Rugosomyces carneus. The sequence continues at coordinate 56,217 of JABCKM010009940.1, forward strand.
TTTGGGGCTGACTGGTAGGTGTTGATTGACTTTCGGAGGGATAGGGCTCAACTCATAGGAACAGCATCATGCATTCTGGTGAGTTCCAGCAGTACTACCTATGTTTAGATCTGATAGTCCTAGGTACGAAATACATCGGTGGTCACTCCGATATGCTTTGTGGCATCCTTGTCGTTAAGACACTCGAAGAATGGAACACGGTAATTCACCTTGCTTGGGAGGAAGAAGTCGAGTGACACATCATCGCGTATATAGCTACAGCATGACCGCACATATCTAGGAAGTATGATGGGGTCACTTGAATCGTGGTTACTCTTACGTTCATTGAGGACCCTTCACCTCAGGATTCCGAGACAATCGACAACGGCAACAACACTTGTTCGCTGGCTGAAGTCAATAGCCTCTACGCCCAAAGATAGTTCTTATGATGGAGTGGCTGGCGGCGTGCTTGTTCACGTTTGGCATTCCTCTTTACAAGGAAGAGACTCTCGAGGATTTGAGCCCAGCAAGCAGATGGAAGGTGGTTGGAATGCTACATTTGCTGTTCTTGTAAGCTGTTTGGAACTTTCTATAGTCTGGTGATCCTACTCTCTACCATAGCTTTCGAAGCCAGAGTATGCGAGACAGTTTCCCAATATGCTGAAGAACTTCATGGTGGGTATCATATTCAAGGACTGCGGCAGTCGTATCTCAGTTTGTTTCAGGCGGCAACCAGCTTAGGCGGGGTAGATTCGTTGGTGGAATACCGTTTGCACAGTGACCCAAGTGCAGATCCTCGACTCGTACGAATAAGCGTAGGCGTCGAAGAGGTCGAAGTAAGTTTCATGCTTGTCACAGACGCCTTAGCTATAGGCAACATTCTCCAGGATCTCAAAGCAGATATAAGACAAGCTTTGCGGAAGGTGACACAGGTATGTTCGAGAAAATGCATTGATTTTGCTGACAGGCTCACTATCCGGGAACATCAGCTGGATGCTAAGCTGTAGCCAACAGTATCATATCTTGCTGGATGAAGAGTCCGGTTTGTCTGTTGTAAACAAGTTTCAGGAAATAACCATATATGATGAGTCGAGCTTACACGGCTATGGTGATGACAGTATGCTCTGCAACAAAAAGCCTGTTGTCCCACTGGGAAATACTGTAGAACACCAAGATTGTTTATTATATTCAATACCTATTGATTGCATCGATCCTGGTGAGGAGCCATGATTCAGAGGGTATGAACCATGCACCGAACCTTATCGCGGCACATGCTGTCTCGGAACATTCATACCAGCGTCCGTTGCTTTAGCCACAGGCTGCCGATTATTTCCGCGAGAATGGTTACAGTTTCAGCACGGACGTATACATAAGCTACTTTTGTTTACCGCTGAAAAAATCGAGGAAACTCGTCTTATCTTCCCACCCCAGGCCAATATTCTTGAATTTTCCAACGTGGGCGATTAGTGCCGCACACAGGTCACTCAAACTAGCATCAAGATCGCTGGAGGGTGTAATCACTTCGCTGATAAGAAAAAGCGGAGAGCTTGGGGAGTTCGAAGGTGCGAGCAAGCGAATAGATATTGCGGGGGGGGAAATAGACGTTGTTATCGAAAATATATGAGGCAGGGGATTAAACCACGCTGATGGAATAGGCAATGTGAGAGTGGGTGATAGAGAAGTTGGAGGGTCATATCTTAGGTACGAGTCGGATTTAAGTTAAAAGAGAAATACATAAATCACGGAGATACCTTACCTGACACACATGACGAATACTTGGAACTTCCTCACGGGTACTTTTTCTTGGAAAACCTGAGCAAATCGAAGGAGACCTCTTCCGTTACTGGTTGTACATTCTGGAAACACCACTATTGGCCTGTCAGCAAACTGCTGTATGTCCTCTAGAGATCTAGGAGGCGTGGTAGCGAGAGAATGCCATACGGAGGGAACCTGACCAGTGAAACGTAATATCGCAAGGAGAGAAACAGGTAGAAAGCCTAAAATTGGGACTGTGGGGGTCGCTTTTCGAGGCATTGTAACATTTGCAGAACCGGCAACACGCCGACCCGGACTTTGGGAGGTTGTACTTGAGCCTCGGGGGGCAAGTGCAGAAGTAGAAATCGCTTCTGATAACGGAAGGACAAATATAGGGTTGAAACTCAAACGATATCATCACATGGTTATTATAAACGCTGTGAATGGCTTACCGAAATGCAAGCCATAATATCTCGATCCAAGAGACCCAATTAGAGACGATGATGTCGCCAGGCCCTGGCTTCCAAGTTTCCGTTTTACTCTGGGGTTTCCTAAAACTAGAGTGACTAGGCGCACTCTGCTTACATGGCAATGAACCTACCCTCTATTTCTCCTTACTTGCTCTGTTGGTATCCACACGAAACCCAACACTAAGAGGGCTAGGCGAGTAATTATGGATGTGAAAAAGTAGGTGAAGAAGCGAAATAACAGTGGAATTGGGACCTTGTCGTTGTTGGCTCAAGATTCCGGAGAGCTCAAATGGAAGAACTCACAAGAATCGTGGAGACCCCAGAAACGAGCAATATATATGCAGCTAAAAGACACAGAACCAATGCTGTTCGAAGTACACCGATGACATATCTGACGGGAAGGGTGACTTTGGCCAAAATATCAGGTTCCGAAGGAGGTACGGGCGTGAGGAATGGCTAATGATGTTCGATGAATAGAGATAACTTTAGCCTACCAGCGCGACAGACCTGTATTCCTGTTCCTAAATCCTATGAAATATTTCAGCAAAGGAAAGAAGATGGCTTGCGGAGTATACCCAACCCGATAGGCACTGAATTTTTCCATGCTGGGACCATGCAGTAAGTGTCTTGCAATGCTGCTCAATCACGTGAGCATCGACGTCGCTCACTTGAGACCACCATGGCTGCAAAGACGGTTCGCAGCCCAATTCATATCGTGAAAGACTACGCGACAATTGCGTTCAGGCGATACAAAAGCCTGCACATTCTCGGCAAGGTTGGAACACAGTTCTGCTGGTTGATTTAAATGCTGATCAGCGTTTAGCTTTTCATATGGCTTGTTCTGCTGTTCTACATTGCACTTGGTTGGGTCATATCTCTCTTCCCTGTTCAAGTTCCTTTATTTATCCCTTATAGGCGCCTTGATTGTCGTCATAACTCCGGCGCGCATTGCGCAATATTTATATGACAATTCACGAATTCTCGCCGCGACACGCTTTGGATGGCTTGTGCTCGCAAGCGCCATCGGTAAATGTTACTTCCCCTCCCTGGTATTTCTTATGAACATGACTTTTTGGGGGCATGTTAGTTGTTATATCCTTTCCACCCCTTGTTGGGCATACGACTCTTGTCAGTCTCTGTGGATTCGCTTATGGCATGAAGGGTTTTTTCATCTCCTCTTCGGCCTCCGTCGTCGGGGCTGCCCTTGCATTCCTGGCTCTGCGTTTTTGCTTTAGCTCGCGCCTCCGTCGATGGTCCGATCATAACCCTAAATGGCGGGCTCTCGAAGCTGTTGTGGTGGGTGTCGCCATTTGCCCTGCGATTTAGAGTACTCAAGTCTAGACCTATCAGGAGACAAAAGGCCTGCCCCTCATCATCCTGATTCGGATATCACCCTTTCCTCCTTGGGTATACTCCAACTCTTTGTTCGCTGTAAGCATCTTATTCAACAGTCCTACACTCTGCTAATCGAATCGACCCAAAGTCAATCAACTCTGTCACACTTTGGCAATTCGTTACCGCTACGTTGTTTATCTTTCCAAAGCTTGCCCTTCATACATTCATTGGTTCTCGCATCGCGAGGCTCTCTGACGGTGACCAGCGTGGTCACATGGATACTCGTATGGCTACTCCTTTCTTGCCACCCAACTTCATGTTAACCAACTTCACCAGAAACGAAACTAATCAATAGTCTTCTTATTGTAATGGGGATAATTATAGCCATATTTGCCAGTTGGTTGGTGCATCCGTATAGTCCTACCTATCAAAAGATTGTACTTATGGTGGACACAGGGCCGTCTACACCCTAGTCCAAAAACATATTCGCAGGTTAGAGGGTATCCCAGGTGATGTTGACGAGCTTGCTGCAGAAGCCATCGAGGATTATGGCGAGCAAGACCCATTATTGACATCAACACGTCCAGACTAGGTGTAGTTGAGATGTGCTGCCCCCGCTATGCTAGTCCGGTATGCACTACAGTGCCGCTTTTGGACTGCAGAGGACGCGACGGCATCCGATGTAAGATACTTGGTGTCGAATAGAACAGGTAGTATATTATGTGGTAGTAACAGCGTACATGTAATGGGAGGACAATCAATAATAGTGCAAAAATAACAAGCTTAGACTTGCCCCAACTAGAAATACTAAAATGAAGAGTCGACTATCCTTGGCTCTCTTCTTGGCTTCTTTAAGCTGTTTGTTGCCCTGTTCGACCGTTGAAACCGTAGTAATAGCATCCTCGTATAATTGATCCGTCAGCTCAGTTTGCTTGGTCAAATGATTGATCAACTCCATTTGCAGTGCGCTGATGTCCATCAGTCGTGACTCCGCCTGTTGAACAGACTCCAGATTGTCTTGAACCGATTGCAGGATATGAGAGTTCTCGCTTTCAAATTGAATAATTTGAGAAGCGGATAGCTCTAGCTCTTCGTCGTCGTCGTCGTCAGATGGCGGTGGAATCTCGGTGTAAGGTGGACCTGTCGAGCGGAAATTGCTTGCTTTGGGTACGCCAACCGCAGCAGCAATTATGCTTGATGACGCATCCCCGATCCAGCTGCTTGTACTCTTGCTTTGAGATTCTTTGGGGCCCATAGTTTTGCTCTGTTCTCCAATATGAAGTGCCTCATGGGCAGCTCCCGAACCAAGTGTCCGTGTCCTCTCCAGATGCCGTTTGACTCGCTCTTCTTGCATCTCTTTCTGTGTCTGGCTCGCTTCTGCCAACCGCCGACTTAAGTACCAGATAACCCCCGAGTGATGTGCGGCTAAAAAGTCTGACGATAACGTCGAAGTATCCTGTCGAAGGCGAGCGGGGAGTAGGCGTGATAGTGGATTAACACTGCTTGCAACAATTTCTGCGCGCTCTACACAATGTAAATTAGGAAGAGCCTAGGGGATTTAAGTGAATATATCCTACTTGTTTCCACAGCCTCCAATTCTTTCACCCTTTCGGCACAACGGGTTAAGATGACGCGTGCTTGGAGGTCTATCTGGTCCCGCTCCTCGTTCGTGAGGTGCTTCACCCCTGACCACGACGAATCGTCATTACCAAGGTCAAATTTTCGAGAGTGTTGCCTCCTTAACGGGGTGCTTCGCGAGTCAACGTTCAGGTATGGTTTGCGTATGTTCAACAACATCCGCGTTAGCGTATTTACATGGTTCAGCTATATCTGAGATTTCTATCAATTGTATCGATGCTAATAGTGAAAATACACTAACAATGGTATATGCTTCGTTGAGAAATTGTTTGCTAATGCTAAGGCCTTCGCGTCGCATGTCCGATTGAGACGACTTTGACGAGAGCTTCTGATGTTTGGCGTTTGGCGTTTGGCGATCCCATCCATGGACAACCTCACGAAATTCAACGGTGATGTCTATGAAGGTCATCTACAACAAAAATCTATCAGCGAGCCTTAGTAGCGTTGAAAGTAAAAATGATGTCACGTGCTGGTTACTGCAAACAATATGTTTATGTCACACGGACTCTCCAGCGTCCGCGATGACCTTTTCAGCTCCTGGCTGGATACTATTACCAGATACTGCCGGCCTGGATTGTCGTGGTAGAAAAAAGTACGAGCGTCCTCGTTTGAGGTGAATGGGCTTTATTCCAAGTCCATTTGCCATAGTTTGTGACGCAAATTCGTGTATCAATTATATACTAGCAATCTAATTATCTTAGGACTGCTTATGCATATCTACTGCAATTCAACTCGACTTCACGCAGCGAGCCTGATTCGCCGAGTTTTGAGAATACTCAACCATTTACGGCAGTCTAACGACACTGGTGTGTGTGTGTGTGTGTGTGAACGACAACCCTACAAGTTGTTACAGTAGACGGCCGGAGGAGGGGGACATCTCCTTGTCCGATGAAGCACAATTGATAGCAGCCTTTTTGTTATCGCAATCGGAATTGAAATGTATTGAGGTTGAGCTGGCACACCATCGTAGGTCAATTTGGAATTTTTATTATACAGAAAAGCTAGTTGTCGATCGCTTTCAAAGCCGTACATCAAACCCACAAAGCTCGAGTAATTGAAGGGGATGAGTTTTCCGTTCAATGAAAAGTCAAACATTCGACCTGACTTCCACTGGGAGCGGAGACAAGGAGGTGGAATCAAACGATGGCCCAAAACGTTTCGGGAGATTCAACTAAAAGATGTGCAAACTGAAAGATGTGCACAGTTCTAGGAAATGAATAAGTCGATCTAGTGAGCGCTCGTTCACCACGAGGCTTAGGTGCAATGGTCACTTCTTGCAATCCCGGGAGAATTTTTGGGACCTGTAATGCTCTGCCAACTGTAAGGTTTGATCGACCAGATAAAGCAATAGGCAACGTGGTGATTGATGGAGGCTGGAATGCCTCCAGTGAAGGCAAAATTCCTGCAGTTATGCGAAGAGTACGGAAATGAGGCATTGTTCCATTTTCAGACTACGCATTCTCGAGTTGACGGTGGGTATTGGAGCGGTTTGCCACCATTTGATAGGCCGTAGGTACGAGTCCAGCTAGCAGGCGTGCAGGAGAATGCAAGCAAGAAGCTAGCGTCCTCGTATGTGTGCGCTTGTTATCCCGCCCTCACTCTTACACCACGCTCATACACAAGGTAAGAATAGTGCCAGTTGGACCAGTTGTTGATGATTCAGAGTGGAAACTGCACGATCCGCTGCTAAACAGTCATTCTGGGTCGATGTGTAGACCAAAAGTGTTCGAGATACTGCTGAAGCTAAACTGTGCTTACGACGCAACCCAGTTTGCTGACTGCCTTCTTACAGGCATCTTCAATGGACCCTCGAAGAGCACGCGATCCCCGCCTTTCTCGACAGGATCCCCGCTTACAACAATTCGTGAATCCCACACCGGCACCTATTTCTCATAACTCGCTTGAGCAAACCGCGGAAACGGAAACTGCGAATCAATATCAAACGGAGTCTGATACTCGGACAATGCATGATGAAAACGCTTTAACTGGGTACAAACCCCGACCGTTGTTTTGTGTCGTCTGCGCGAGCAACCAGGTTCGCTACCTTTATCAGGTTTGACATACTAGTAAACGGTGAACAGAATAGGTCAATGGAGGGTCATCACGTTCTATCGTAGGTTTCTCACTATCTATCATCCAACAAGATATAGTTTTCTCTCTTTAGGAAAGCTGGACATCAAGTAATATCGTCAGGAACGGGGTCAGCTGTTCGTTTACCCGGGCCTTCAGTCGATAAGCCTAATATCTATCCCTTTGGGACACCTTACAACACAATTTTCGAACAACTGAGCGCTAAGGATCCTCGTTTGTTAGTTCTATATCATGGGCTACTCTTGTGACCTACCCATGCCTTAGATACTCAGCCAACGGCCTCCTGCAGATGCTTGATCGGAATCGACGCATCAAGTATGCCCCAGAACGCTGGCAAGACACGAAAACGATTGCCGATGTTGTGATCACTTGTGAAGAGCGCTGCTTTGACGCGGTGTGCGACGGTAACTTATTCACTTGCATCATAGATTCTTGGTGATACATTAGTGGCTTTTAGATTTATTATCACGAGGCGGTGAATTCAATAAACCTGTCCACATTATCAACTTGGAAATCAAAGATAATCACGAGGAAGCGTTGATCGCGGGCAAAGCGATGCTAGATCTCGCTGCAGCTGTAAGAACTATTCGCGCCACCGAATCAATCTGCACTGACTTGTCCAGATTGAAGCTGCAGATGACATTGACGAACGGATAGATGAAATTCTTCAGACACAACAAGAGAATCATCCACATAGCATCCTACATGCTGTCGCTTTTTACTGAGCTTTTGATTGGACTCTCAAACGGTTTCGTCAACCACTCGGCCATCTCCAAGATCGGTATCCACTAGACAACAGTATTTCTTCTCTAATTCGGGCTTTTTTCAACTATATTGTGAACTAAATTCTTGCACATTTATGCCAAGTAATATGAAATCGTGAACCACTATTGCAAGCACGCAATGTGAACGTAAGATGCGTGGGAACCAAAGACGCGATTCATCTTATTGCCCTTATAATTTGCTTGTCTTCGCGTATCTGTACTTCCGCAAGCAAGAATGTCCTCAACTCTTCGACTTGGAAGCATCGCTCCTGATTTCGAGGCCGAAACGACTGCCGGCTCCATCAAGTTCCATGAATGGATTGGCAACTCCTGGGTTTGTGTTGATGTATGTGTGATATCCCTGATTTACTTAAGCGACCTCCAGGCTATTTTGTTTTCCCATCCTGGTGACTTCACTCCTGTCTGCACTACTGAGCTGGGCGAAGTTGCCCGCAGAGCTCCTGAATTCCAAGCACGTAACGTCAAACTTATCGGCATTTCAGCCAACGGTCTAGAAGACCACAAAAAATGGATTCAGGATATTAACGAATACGGGTCCAAATTTGGGCCTACAGATGTCCAATTTCCCATCGTCCGTACTTTGAATGATGGCGTCACTAAGGAGATCATAAGTCCTTTCTAGATTGCCGATGCAGAGAGGAAGATTTCGACACTGTACGATATGCTGGATTATCAGGATGCAACCAATCGCGACAACAAGGGTCTACCATTCACCGTAAGCTTAGTTTATTCCTTTGCCTGAACGCGTATAACATTCTCTTAGATCCGCACGGTCTTCGTCATCGATCCCAAGAAAGTTATTCGCTTGACCATTTCTTACCCAGCTTCAACGGGCCGTAATTTTGATGAAATCCTTCGGTGGGTAACAATCAACATTCGCACTCAGTAAAGTTTGATAAATGAGCTCTTAGTGTCGTGGATTGTGAGCATCTGCCTCCTTCGCCGTTGAACACTCTTGACGTTTTTTTAGCTCTTCAAATTGGAGACAAGCACCGTGTCACTACTCCGGTGAACTGGGCGAAGGGAGAGGACGTCATCGTTCATCCCTCTGTTACAAACGAGGAAGCCAAGACGCTTTTCCCTCAATTCACGACTCATAAGGTATTTGTGTATCATCAAATCATCTGAGCTCTTTCCTGAAAACGCGTCAGCCATACTTGAGGACCACACCCCTGAAAGATGTTTAGGTGTAGTATTTACAAGCGCTTGTCGTTCTAAGTAGTCAAATGCGATATATGTATGTTTGTGATGAGATTAGATTAGATGAGCTGCGTGCGTTATGTAAGTATTAAACAGAGGACACGCGTCCTTTGAATTAAGAAACGCAACATTTCTTATACATACCCCATGGCCAGCGCAGACGGTGGTGCTTACAGGCGCGTAACGAGTAATCTATTGGTTACGTCCAGGCCTCATGTCCCATTAGCTACTCTCTCACTGTGTTCTCTCCGAGCGGGAAGCTCGTGCAAATCGAACATGCTCTAGCTGCAGTCTCTCAGGGAACGACAAGTCTAGGCATCAAAGGTTGTTTCATTATTCTTTGACCCTTCATCTTCCTGATTCATTATAGCTTCAAATGGTATCGTCATTGCTACGGAAAAGAAATCTTCATCTATTTTAATCGACGACTCCATGTTGGACAAGGTTGCTGTCATATGTCCGAATATCGGGATTGTCTACTCTGGAATGGGTCCTGACTTCCGGGTTTTAATTACTAAAGCACGCAAAAGTGCGCAGGCGTACTGGAAGATATATGGTGAATACCCGCCTACGCGTGTTCTTACACAGGAAATCGCAACCGTCATGCAGCAAGCCACGCAATCTGGGTACGTCTTGACCTCCGCGGTAATTAGATGGCTCTCACGTAGCATCCAGGGGTGTACGACCATACGGCGTTTCTTTGCTCGTAGCCGGATGGGATATTAACCGTGGACCAATGTTATATCAAGTAGATCCTTCCGGGTCCTTCTGGGCTTGGAAAGCGAGCGCCATTGGAAAGAACATGATCAATGCCAAAACCTTTCTCGAGAAAAGGTCGGTCTAGATGAATTTACTATAAACTTTATTTGATGTTGTTATTCACAGGTATAGCGACAATATCAGCCTAGAGGACGCTATACACACAGCACTTCTGACTTTAAAAGAGGGTTTTGAAGGCCAGATGACAGAGAAAACAATTGAGATTGGTGTTATCACAGTCCCAAGTCAGGCAGATCTGGAGGAAGGGAAAATTGGTGGCGAAACTGGACGACCTAAGCCGACCTTCAGAAAATTGACCGAAGAGGAAGTACGTGACTATTTGGCTCTATAGGAAAGTTGTCTACTAGTTTACGGTATATTGTACGTGTAATGAAATAAATCTCGCCCATAGGTTCCCGCTTCGACACATGAATCCGCCGGGTGCATACAAATTGCCGTCGCCGACTTTGCTTTTTGGGTAGTTGATCTGTAGACGCGTTTTTTTCATTCTTGTGGAATCTAGATTCACTACAACTCACGACCTCTGTTGTGAATGTGGTATGATCATCAATCAATACCGGGTCGTATTTCTTGGACGGAATCAGCTATAGCGCTGGTCTATAACCTCGTCAACTATTCAGGTTAGCCTTCATTTAGGCAGCCTCCTTCCGCAGTGCTAATATGTTTCGCTCTCGCCCTCCTGCCACGAGTCGTCGAGCTTTTGTTTTGTTTTACTTCCCTGAAAACATGCCGGACGCTCCAGCAGACCTCCTAAAAGCATTGAATAAGGAAGCAACTCAGAAGGGTGCAGCTTGCGTGTGTGCGATATCGGCTCATCTTCCGACCTAGGCGCTCGCTGAACGCTGAGATCTAAGATTGTTATTTTGAACCTCCCCTCAGGTTTTGCGCCTAGCGCATGGCAACCTCTGATCCATAGAGCGCGTTAGCTTTTTGTCTTCTGGTGTTGCTTGTTTCGTCCCTCGTTCTCTGCGTTAGAATTTTTCCGCGTGTTCTCCCACCCATCTAGGTATAAATCTGAGCTCCATCACAACTCACAATGCAGCCGATCCAGAACCCTCCTAACTCCAACAACCATTCGATGCCCCCTAGACGGGCTACTACTCAACGTCCTAATCCGCTCGCCAGAGCGAGAACTTCAAGAACTCCAATGGCATGTCTGAATTGCCGCGAGCGTAAAGTCAAGGTTTGGGAATCTAATCTATCTCCTAGGCTGACTTTAATCTTTATCTACAGTGCCTTCCAATCGAGACTGTCCATGGACGTCAATGCGAACGCTGCATAAAAGAAGTCCATGAATGCATTTTTATCCCAGTTGCTCAGATGCTTCCACCCCGAGATCAGGCACTCATGCAAGGGAGTTTCGACGCCGGTAATGCCGGCTCAATTTCTCCAGATGGGGCAACCCAGGGAGATGTCCTTAGCAAAAACGACCAATGGTTGCACTCTGTACAAGCCAATTTCCCTTCAGGCGCGGCAGGCCGGCAGATGACTGATTTATGGGATTCGTCGCATGACACTACATCCGTTGGCCCCGTTAACATGGACTACGGAGCCTCTTCAGTCTACGAACAAAATTTCCAACAACGGTACGACGGCACCCACGATGGACAACAGGATGTCTCTGTTTCTCATGCTGTTGACCCGTGGTCTGGTCAAGCGCATGGAAGCTCATACAACTACCAATCATTGGGTGGTTCGCCGTTCCCCTCGACCAGTACTAGCGATCCGAACTTTGTAGGACACGGCTCTGACGCCATTTACTTGACACCCACAGAAATCAGGCAGGTTCCCTGGCTCACAACTATAATTGGACACTGACTCACGTCATCAAGCTGCTCAGCATGGACTCATGGCAGCGACAACTGTGTGTGCCCTCATAACTGTGACTGTCGACGAGAGCATAGGAGGTAACATGGAACTCGAGGATTGTCATGCATCAAATATTTATTATTTTTGCTATCTTACTCACGCTTAATACCATTTTACCTGTGCATAAAAATTGGGAACTACCGTGAGTTCTACACCCCTCTGAGGCGCCACAAGCGACTCGATTGAATTGGCTGTTCGATCATCAACCTATCTCATCGAATTCGAATTCGCTGTTAGCACTTCACTTCAGTGCAAGTTCGGCCCGTACTCAACGGCATTTCTTACTGTAAACTGACTCCGGCCACCTAACAACTTTAAGATTATATTATATCACTTGTAACATTCGAAGGCCTGGAGGACAGTTCGGACCCTTATTGACTATGAAAGAAGCAGGCCATATTCTGTACACATGATAAGACAAAAATACCCTTTTACGTTAACTCCTCGCTTAATCCTTTCCCAGCCCCGCTTACAAAGGCCAATCCAACTTCTCACCAAAATTCCAGTGTATAGCTTTCACAGAGGTGTATTCTTCGATAGCATAGCTGCCTAGTTCGCGGCCTGCAAAACATTCAATATGAGATCATTAATTATCTGGCATTGCAGGGCGAACCAATTCCGGATTGTTTCTTTCCCCCAAAAGGCACGTTGGTGTTCAACATGTTGTATTGATTAACCCAGACCTTAATTAAATCAGTGTCAGTTAGCGGACAATGAGGCACGACGGGAAAAAGTGGGGAAAAGTGGGGCAGAGTATAATTTATGACTAACGGTTCCGGCCTCTAGAGCCGATGCAACACGCATGCATTGATTGGCGTCAGCTGATAATGAGTGAGATATTGTCATCATGTTGGTGATATAGATGATATAACCTACTAGAGTGAAGCCCTGCGCCCAGTCCATAACTCGTGTCGTTGGCTAGAGCAACGGCCTGACCTTCGTTCTTGAAACGACCGACTGAGAGAACAGGTCCGAAGATCTAGGGCCGCAGGAAGTCCCAGTTAAGATAAGATACAGTGCCTCGTAAGGCCTATGACCGACCTCTTCCTTCACCTGTTGCAAAGAGGCAGTTAGCATCAATCTCTACACTTTTGTGCCTCGAAGGGGCTAACGATTTTCATTTCCGGTCGGATCTCTGTGAAAACTGAGGAAATGATTTGCTGTCAGTCGAGTTGCAGTGACGTGTACTTTGAAACTTGCTTGTAGGGTCGACAAAGTAGCCTTTCCCGTCCCGTTTCACACCACCAAGGATCGCTTTAGCACCCTCCTGCTTTCCAGCCTCGATATAGCCCCAAACTTTATCATATTGGCCTTTGGACACCTGAAGATCGTGAGAAACCCCTATATTACAGAATAGGACAAGATCGGCATACCACAGGGCCTCCTCCTGTTTTATCGTCCAAACCAACGCCTATCACCTGCTCCTTCACCTTTGACACCAGTAGATCAATAAAACGATCGTAAATACTGTCTTGAACGTAAACCCTTGATCCTGCGGTGCAGTCCTGGCCAGAATTATAACATATCCCAAGGGCGGCCCAGCTGGCAGCTAAAAGGGATTAGCATGAGGGAAGTATGATTGTAAAGCGAGCATTTCCGAGAGAAATCGCCGATTTAAACACACTGAGGGATATAAAAGGACATAAGAAACTACAGCAGTTGACCAACCTTGTTCCAAGTCGGCAGATTCAAAGATAAGATGCGGAGACTTTCCACCCAGTTCGAGCGAAACCTAAAATTACATCAGGCGCCTTTATCAGAAAGCTTCAGGAAGACAGGAACCTTTTTTAGATTACTCTTGGCTGCTGCTTCCATCACTTTGCGGCCTGTGACTGTGGAGCCTGTGAAAGCCACTTTATCGACGTCAGGGTGCGCAGCTAATGCTGCGCCACCCACGGGTCCTAGAGAAGGCACGGTATTGAGCACACCGGGGGGAAAACTATGACGGAAGGTATGAACAAAGCTGATGAATAATGATTTCAGGATATTATACTGTACCCTGCTTCTTTGACGAGTTCTGAAAGTTTCTGTGCCAGATGATTGAGTTGCGGAGCCACTGTGAAAAACAGGATACGAACGAGAGCGGTGAGAGGGCAAAGCTCGGATGGCTTCATGACGATCGTACATCCAACTGCTAAAGCAGGTGCAACTTTCCAAGCCCTATATTAATCGTATTGGGAATCACGCGATCTTCAAGAAATCAGAGACAGACCACATATTGATGGGGTAATTCCAGGGTATACTAGTCAGTCAGCACCATACATACACAATCGAGCATACATCAGACTTACATTTGGCCACAAACACCGATTGGTTCATGACGAGTGAAAGCAAATTTGGTCTTGTTGTCCACTTCGAGACTCTGTATTCACTTTTGAGCCGCTGGGAAGGATCCGATTGATAAGATACAGACTTGACCAATGATCTTGTCTGCCCAGCCAGCATAATATCTAAGACACTGTACAGTGTCACCGATATCGAAATCTCTGAAGGTGATATAGGATAATTGAGTGAACATTCCATGGTGTTGGGGAATCTATCACCTGGCGACTCTGACTGGTTTTCCGTTGTTTAAGGACTCCAGCTCAGCGAGAGTTTGAGCATCTCTCTCGATCAGGTCTGCAAGTTTGTTGATGAGCCTTGACCTTTCGAAACCTGTCACGTTTTTCCCCCAAGTAGTGTTGAAAGCTTGTCGGGCAGCTGCAACAGCAACATCTATGTCTTTGGCAGAGGCTTTGAACGAGCTGCATTAATGGGTGTCTAAAATCGTGCTTGGGATGGATAAAGTACCAGCAACAATAGAACATATGACATCCTCGGTCGCAGGATTGATAGGGCTGGTTTTACGTTAGGCAGCATATTTCGAACGTCGCCAAAATCATACTGGATCAATTCATCAGAGTCGACGGAGGACACAAAATCGTTATTAATGAAGAGGCCAGTTGGAACGGTTATCTGCTTGTTGATAACTGGAATGGTTATGGTGACGGACTGGGCCATCGTAATTGTGCAAGGAATCAGATCACCCCAGGTTTGCTGACCGACAATGACATAAGATAATCCGGCCGTTTCCGGAACGAGTTTCTCTATCACAAACGGGCATGTCGACAACAATTCTCGCTCGCACCTCAGTCTTCCGCCAACTCAAAGCTCCCCCTTTGGGCCGCTCATTACACAAGTCTCGTCCTGCTCGTTCTGACCATGGTCACTACAACGTGATTCCAATTCTTCAAGTTTACAACCGAGCTAAATTAACTAACCCACTACTTCCAATTAGCACCTCCCATTCACATTCCCTGTTGAAAAAAAGAAACTTTTTGCTGTCAAGGTTTTCTGTTTTCTCGGCGCTGGATTTGCGATACCATTCGCTGCCACGAAGTGGCAATTGTACGAATCTCTCCCTTGCTCGTTTTAAGCTGAGATCACTTATTGTGCCATAGGAGCAAATCTCAAGCTACCTGAGGGGGCTTTCTTGTTACCACATTTGTCTCGTACTAGAGTTCTTCATTGAATAATCATAATATCTTGTTCGAAGCTTTATGCCCGTGATGGGTATCTCATTTGTTCGACGACCCAACTCGACAATCACAGTTTCTAATAAAAAATCCAGGATCCCCTTCAAGTGCGTCCAATGCAAAAAGCGAGGCACGTCGGGCAGCAATATTCAAGTCAGGATCTTCTGCACTTGCCAAGACAACATCATGCACTAGGACTGTAAGGCAGCTTGAGCCCTCCTCTCAAAGTATGCAACAATTACTTTACCGTTGACTACACTCAAATTTGTTTTTTTCTCCTTTGCTTCTGTCTCTGCCGTGTACTGCCTGCATCCTTGATGTTGGAATATTTCAAAAAGAAGCTTTGTTGGGTGTTGTGCAAAGGTCTTCAGTGATATGTGTCGATCGTAAAAGGGCTTGAGTAATTTAGCAAAAAGCGCTTCAACACCAGTTGAGGAAAATTGATCAGCGACGAACAGAACCCCTGTAATTGATTCAACGACGTCCGAGAGAACCTTTAATCCAGAGTTTTAGATTGGTTTGTCAAAGCAAGTAATATGGTCACCTTTGGTGCAGCAAGTTCCAGCCAAAATTGACCAGGTGAACGGCCTTCTGTAGCTGCATTTTGATACTCCCGCTCTTGACTGACTTTAAGGCTGTTAACGTATTCTTGTATAGTAACGTTCAATGTGTGTGAATCCACGAGGAGGTGCTTGTAAAGACCAGAACACACGCAGATCGCAGCGAGAGCTGAATTCGAAACCATGGCACCCTATGATGATAGATTAAGTACGCCCATGACTCGAAGATTGGGCCCTCTACCTTCAGCAGTGTAAGCCATCCTGGGGAGAGTTGTTGCTCCCGTTCATATATGTGTCGGATGACCACTACAATATCACGTTAGGCGACACATGGTCATACAACGTCTGACAGGACATACTGAAATCAAGAATAGCATCACCAACAAATTCTAATCGTTCAGAGACTAGTTTATCATGTCCTGGAATAGAATAATGTGTCTTGTCCCAATCAGAAGATAGAAGCAGAGTTGAAGAACACAACAAACTAGTGCTTGAGAGAGTAGAGAAGGATTCTCGACTTTATATCCAATTATGTCTTGAATTCCCTTGATTGACTCTGGTCCAAGGCTCAAAGAGGGAACAGTAGCGACCAAGCCGAGCTGATTGCTGAAATCAGCCCAACGATGTATGTTCGAGAGAGGTATCCCCAGCGCTCTGGCCACTTGGAGACCAACCTCCTGCCCACCCGTAATGTACCCGGCTCCAATGATAGCTTCTGCGACATCTGCCACTGCCTAGATCGAAACAGTAAGCCTGCCACATCATACTGTGTACATAGCTGTATATATATACTCGACCTTGTCACCAAGCCATTGGATAGCCTCTCGCTTTCCTTTCCTTTTTCTACGGCTTGGTTCACGCTTCTTGAGCGTGATCAGACTTGACTTTGACTTCTTGATTTCAGTCGCGGGGTCAACAGCTGGCTTTAGGTCTTCAATCGAGCTGGAACTTGCTGCGTCAATATTTGAGCTTGCTTCTTGGGCTTGGTTTTTGACGATCGGTAGGTGGCTCACGTCTGACGCCTCTGTTGCTTTGCCATAAAATTGATTCTTATCCTTTGCCGTCGTGGAGAGAGAGGGAAAGAAGTTTGGTGGCTGCCATTGTTTCGCGGAAAACACTCTGGATCGAATGTAAGGTGGCAACCTTATCCGGCTTGCTAGTTTGAACAAGGATCTGTTACTGATCAGCTCTTGCCGTGCGACATGTAAAAAGCCTTCCGTATGAGTCGGATACGCGACGAAAACATAAACCGACGAAATGTACTTTAGAAATGCGTCCCCTATATATAAGTTGGCGTAAATAAACCTGCAATATTATGGAAGGTCGAAGGTCAAACCAAGCAGCTCCAGTCGCTCATAGTTGTATTCAACACCACTAGACGGGGTACACAAAGCTATGTGTAAAAGTTTGTCGGATATTGCGCAATTGAACAGTTTCGCATTCAGTTCTTTGACAAGCAGGAGGTCATCGATTCGTTGAGTAATGGATGGTAAGAGAAGTGCGGTACGAAGAGTACTGAGAGCCTCGTCATTCAAACGGTGCAGAGGTTATAAAGAAATGGCTCACCTCGCAGGTATAACGCTTTTGGAGCACAGTTCGGGAATTAGATCTGCAAAAGTAACATATCGGAATTAGTGAGTATGTAAAGAAAATAGACTTACATTTAGCGGGAGGCTTAAGCAGCACTGGAGGCCGAGAAGCGGGGTGCAGTTGATTCTGTATAGCCGGCACAGTTGCAACTTCAACCAATGGTTGATCCTCATTCTGGAGGCCCTCGAAATCCTTGCGCCGCGATTTACAAAACGCGAGAATGCTCTCGTAGGCCTGTTCACGCTAGGCGGAACTCAAGACTTTGGCTATACGATGATATGAATAACTTACTGTGCTATCTGTAGGCTTGCTTAATGGAGACAAGTCCTGTCTTACTTTGATAGCGTAGTATTTCCTCGTAAACTCTACCGATCGGTCTTGTATGACTGCGTCTTTGAGATCATTCTCAGCCTCCTCTGGAGTTGTCATCCGTAAAGGGAGGTGGTAGTTATCCCCTGCAAGCCGAATAAGATCCCATGGAACATGGTCCACAATGGTTGGAAGGCCGTACGGAGGATCAGATATCTCCATCTTGCGCGTCATCCACCCCTTTGATAAAGGCGCGAGGAAGTACACCATATCAGGAAAAGCACACTCTAGGGGCTTATTCGATATGGCACGAATAAGTCTAAGAGTAAACAAGTGCAAGTGACTCAATTGGGCTCCTTCAAGAGGTAGTGGTGCACATCGCTGGATAGACACAGTGGCTGGTATACCTGAAAAATATACCTTGAAACTCAGGATATCAGGTAGTGGTTGTTTGGTGAGGATGGCGAGGGGTGCATAGGGCTGGTCTCTGCTTGCAGATGGGATCGAGATAACCATGGGGAAAAGGCATCCGGTTGAGCTATTACGAATGTTAGCCCAGAAATCCGGATTCTTCCTGGGATATTGACGGGTACCGGCTGATTTTGGGTCACTCGGTGGCTCTATGGGCGAATCATAGAGATGATCGACCACTGGTCGCGGGAAAGAACGGTAGTCCAGCAAGCCCAAAGACCAAAATATTTGACAAACTTTAAAGCAAGCTGCACTACTGGCCTCGCCTTTCGTAGTACAAGATGGGCCGGTGATTTTGTTAACGGCGCCTGGGAGGATAACAGTGCAGGTGAACGTGGATGGCAAGCCGTGTCCTCCAGGCTGTTCGTCAAAATGGAATACTGGTTGTCCTGGCGTAAGACCGGCTACAAGGCCCTTTGCTGCAATGTGATGAACGACTTGTGTGGAATTATTTTTATGGATGCGTCCACCGGCAATGGGATCTTGAATGAACTCATGTCCATAATTACTCGTCGTCGCTGCAAGCTCGGCTTTTGGCCAAGGCCCAATAGACGATATTAGCTCTGGTGACATGCAAATGCTATACGCAGGTACTTCGATTGAATTTGTTGGTCGTTCTGTGTTGTCCCACGGAAGATCGCGATTTTCCTCAATTATATAGATTATATGAAATTGGGAACTGTGGTTAAGTTGTCTGATCGTCGTGGCGGGCGCTGTCCTATCAAAACTATAGAAGAAATAGATATCGTCAGATCAACCAACGGTAAGATTAATGTCATCTACCATATAAAAGCGGTCAACCTTGGTATCTCAACTGGTTGGTCGAGTTCCGAGGCAACCAAAAGGTTATATACCCCTGTAGCGAAAAGATGGAGAATGTTCTGTTGCAATTGTAAAATTAACAACACAGATTTGTGCTATGTCAATGCTTGCCTGAAGTGTTATAGATGAGTGCTCGACTCCAAGCCAAGCGACAGGGCGAAGGAAACCTGGCTTGACATTCGAGTTTTGTAACAGATCTGCAGCTGCGAGAGCAATTTCTCTTCCGCGCACTTTGTCAAAAAAAATTGAATTAACGATCTTTTCAGTACCATAAATCAAACAAACCAATTATAATGCCGCAGAAATTGTCGCCGTAAGGTGCAAATGATTCAAGAGCTCCTAGAAGCATTGAAAACTTTGGGCTAATATTATAGCCGTGAGAGCTAGGGTCGATATCGGGTAGGGCATAAGTCCATTTCTCGATTTGGTCCCATACTTGGCGGTAAAGAGACGCCGATCCCGCCTGCTCTCCCTTTGGTCTGCGGGAGCCAGTGGAGATCTGATCAAGCATAGAAGCACCAAAATCTTTCATGGCAAGTCGCCACACAAGATCAGAAGCGCAGGGTCCCAATTCCCCGAGCACTTCACGAGAAATATGAAAGGTTTTCGGACAAAACAACTCTGATGGATCAATGAGTTTTAATTTTTCCAGAAGGGTAGGAACGTGTTGTCCTGCCACTGCCTTGTAAGTAAGAACGACTTCATGAGAGCAACGCAAGAGTGATGGGGTCTCCTTGAGCTCCTGGTTGCTCAGGCGGAGAATTTTGGAGTCTAGTAGCAGCTGAAGCTCATGCAGAATAGACATAGTGGACTCTCTGGAAGTAGCAGGTAGAGTCGCAAAACTATATATGCGAGGGCGAGACATGCAATCGGTTACCAGATAAAAATCCTCCATAATGCGCCGGATAGATACCATCGTTTGGCCCTGGGCGGTCAATACATCAGAAAACATGAGCATGTAAAGTTGAGACATGGTGAGAGTTCCATGGTTAAGGGACTGGAGCAGCCTCTAGCATTGTCGGGCTAAGCAGTCTTTTAGAGGTCGAGGAAACCGTACGCACATCACAGCTCAAGATTACGAGGTCTTTTTGTACGAAACCATCCCAAGACTCAATCTTTGGATTGTTTCCTGCTATTACACATTTGTCGATATCCTCAGGTAAAACACCGGATTCGTAGGTATCAAACGAGTCATTGTCGCTATCAGTGTCTCGGTGTTAGTCTTAAGCTCGGTAAACGTGACTGGAAGAACACGGACTTGACAACTAGAAGCGCGGTCTGCCCTTTATTGATTGGACCGAAGTGATCCCGACGACTCTTGACGACCCGAGTCAAGAGCTGTACCAAGGGTGTAACGATCGCTGTTAGGAAGACCTATTTCAGAAAGATGTTAGGCGATGTGGGATAATAGCCATACATTGCTCTTGGGATAAGATTATAGCTGCTGAAAGCAAGTGGATACGTGTGTCAGATAAATTTTAAAATTCCCGAAGAAATCTCACTATTCTGCTGCTCGACTGCCTGCAGCAATGTGTCGGTTAGAGGTAGAGCTTGGTTTGCATCTATTCTCAAACGTTTTTTGGGACGCGTCGACGGGTCGACATCCCCATTGTCACGATGTAAAACAGTTGAAGAGGACAGGCCACCTTCCGGCTCAACCAACTGGTCCTCTGTGGGATCTTGCGGCGAATCCTTCTCCCTCCATGCTTGTTTCCACATGCTCAACATAAGTGAAGCAGTCAGCTGTGACTGTAGAGTAAAGTTAAAGTGGCTGTGAATGTTTCGAGCATTAAATTTTCAGATTTAAAGCAGAATAGCACGAGGTGTTCATTGTGGACAGTTAGGTGGGAAAAAAGATGGACTGACGTAACACTCAGTCAGTGCCTCTCACTTGATGCCCTGACCAGCGTATTTTTTTCATGGAGGTGGCACCCTTGGCAGCTTATATATCTATAAATGTCATTCAACAATGCAGCTGCCGTTCAAGCTCTGGGGAATCGTCTAGATAACAATTCATCGAACAACGAGTTCGTCCGTGGAAGAGTTTCATCGGATTATTGTCTCCTTGAGCGCCTCCCCTCTATCGGTACGTATGGAACTAAATCTACTAGGCAAGTATCAACATTCCGAGCAGGGTTCATGCAACGAGAGGCGGAAGATCTAGCTCCCCGGGCTGTCATTCGGCAACTGCGTTATAGTAGTCCCTCGCCATCGCCTGAACGGGATGACCAACCAGAGTCCTCAGGTTTGGATCGAGAAAGTAGCTCACACTCGCCCACGTCGCCGACATCAGCCTCTTCCTCACTGTCTCCTGAGGTTAACTGGACTCAAACAGCTACGTGGACAGAGCCACAGGTCAAAGCTATTTCTGTGCCCTGAAATTCTCTTATTTATATCCTTGTAGCCGTTTGAAGTGCTCAGAGCAATCGAGCATAAAGACATCATATTTTTAATGGAAGTTCGCGACCGCGCATTTCACGTAAATATACCGAGTTCTTGAACAGAATCAGCAAGCTAATTTCAAAAGCAGTTACTACTTCGTAAATCAGGTGGCGCCACCCCTTTACTACATGCCATGCGCATAGGGCAGTCGCATAGAGACATCACCATCATCCTATTAGGAGCCTTTTCCCGCTGGGTCAATCATCTCAGTGACGAAGATGTACCTAAACCACGAACCAAGACGATTTTAAAAGCTCTGAGTCCGTTATCAACTATCTCTTCAGGTTTCATTTGGCAATCTATTTAAAGGGACCAATCTCAAACTTGCGATTGATTTTGGACTCGCAAAATCGCAAAGTGACCTGACGGCCTCTTTTCTACAGACCTTGATCATGAGTGAAGGTGATAAATGGCTTTGGGCGCAAGTTTCCGTCATTTCGAACGCTTTAAGTGCAGGCACTGCTGGCCAACCTGTAAAGGCAGCAGATTCTGCCGTTCGACGCTTTGCAACGGTGGGGCTTGGCAAAGCTGATCTTATAGCCACCTTAGAAGATTAGTGCGTTCACTCCGCCTTAGTTATGACTGTCGTATAACCCCCTTGGGCTCCCTATGGCAGTGTGGCTAACGCTACCGGGTCTGTTGAATTGGCACCTCATTCGTTAATCAAACTCAGTTTCAGACTCAGGGACTTGCTGATGCTTGCTGCGTGGTCAAGTGCGTCGGCGTTGATTCAAGGCGAAGGAATACCAGTAGGTAATGATTGTTGCCTGGGATTCTCTCTTGGGCATATTACTTGCAATAGTCCTACTATTTTGCCCGCGATGATCGCGTCTACAAAGCATTCATTCAGCGGCTCCACCAACACAAGACTGCTATCCGTAGCACACTGGGTCGTCGGTTAAAGTGGCAACTGAGGCTGCTCGAAACCATATTCGAAGGCAGAACGATAACGTATCGAGTGGGTTGAGCCTTATACTATATCATGCTTGACGTCTTCTCATTCATTCGCAGCGCAAAGTTGAATTGTTATCTCATGAGTTAGACGATGGCGAGGGTATCTGATGCTTTGTATGATGGCTTGTCTCACGGTATATTTTATCATTCTGATACATTCCATCATGTGTCTTTTTGCTCGTAAAAGGTGCCCGACCAGCTCGAAATTACATCTGGTTGCTGGCGTATCATCGAGCATAGAAAAATCTGGGCGGTAAACTCAACCGACCGCGACTTTAATGCTAAGTTCGAACGGACGTGTTGTCAGTGCTGGCATTCTAGCTAGGTTTACTACCTCCCTACAATTATCTCGCCCCTCCTTGTACATGATTTACTGCTGGCACTGGCCTAGTACATATGTGCATAAATAGTACAAGACTTCGCCGCGTCCCGTTAATGCGGTTGAGTTGATCATTATTTATCAACAGCACAATATATTGGACTCTCTTGAGATATGAGAAGCGGGACGACGATAGGTTTTTTCGCATGTTGAGTAGTCTGTGTGACAATGTGTTGATCTGTCAATGATCTCTCTGATAGACGACACAGAGTGTCAAAGATATCTGTTATGTAGAGACCATCTCACATCTTTGCCCTGGGGGACATAATTCTATGGGCCTATGATATACCGTACATCGATAATTGGAGTTGAGAATCGTTGTCTTGTGCAGTAAGCGTCACCTGTTGAACAGAATAAGACGTGCAATTGAATTCGGAACAGATGATAACTGTACATTTCTATAGAATTTCACTCAGACCTGCAGACTTAACCCCTGCCACCAAACGTAAATGCCGACAACCCCCAAACTAAGTACCGCTGGCAATAAATCGAGCTGCACCACTGTGTATACCCATATTGTTATTAACGGAGGGCACTGGAATACATAGTCGTTAGTAGAAGGCAGTTGCTACACGTGAGGCAATCAAACCTGCTGCATATTGACTAGCCACGAACCATGGTTCACCAGGTATAGTGTTCTACACCCTGACAGTACACCAATGATGAATAGGCTTATTTGCATTTTCCGAAAGGCCTTATAGCGGGTCGCTAAAATTCTGTTCTTTGAAAGGTCGATACTGGTCTAACAACATTAGCTTACTATAAAAAATGAAGATAGCCAGAACTCAAGCAAACAGTCAAAATAATGCTCGATGGAGACTATGAGAAGTCACGAACTGGGTACGCCAGAGGTCATCTTTTCCGTCAGAGCTCTGAGTGTTGCGCGTTGTCCATATTGGGAATTTATAAGTCTGCAACAAATGTTACTGGGAACTTAAAAACAATTTGTGTACGCACATCTCCATGAGGAGTAGTAGAGACGATATCGGTATGATCATGGTAATGGTGTTGAATATTTCTTCACCCAAAGACGGAGCTTGCTCTTGTACACTGTTATCATTCGCCTTCTGGAGAATTCCTGATTTGTGGATGAGACGCCACTGCTCATCTTCTGGGATTTCTTTAGTCGCATCTGTAGGTATTGTATGGCCGGCTTTCCGGTCTATGGTTATGTTTCGCTGCTGCATTGACTCGGATGTGATGGTGGGTCAAATACTTACGGTGTCATGTGCCTTGAACTATGGCAAACCAACAACACCTACTCAGCGTACTCCAGACTCACGGCGAATCTTTTTTAAATTCCTTCAATCTTCCAGTCCCGTCCAAAATCAGAAAGGGTGCGAAAGATACGCCCAATCCAAAACAATCAGAGCACATCAGTCACTCAGAGTGGGGGGATGAGTGGACTGGCATCTCCTGGGCTCAAGGTACGATTGACGGGCTCCAGATACAGCTATCGCGTCGGCACTTATCCATAAGTCTTCTAGCTAATCGAAAGCACGACTTATATTTTGACGAAAAGAATGAATCAAATTTAACACTTTCCGACTTGGACGATGTCTCTGAGGTCGTCCTATTTCGAGAGACATACAACAGCCCCGAGGAACCAAATGTAACAAAAGCTCAGAAGAAAGCTTTTATGGTGAGTTACAGGTGCACAATTCACGATGTCGATTTTTAGTGTACGCATATAAAGTCTTCCAAAGTCTCAAGACTCTACGAACAGACCACACGTCCTTCCGCGATGCACGACGAGGAAGAAACCGAAGACCGGTACGAGTAGTTTGTTCAGATAAAATGATATACTAAGAGTAGTCTAGTACAAACTTCAAAAAAGATGCGGATCTTCATCGACTTATTCACACTCAACTATTGTCTAGTTCTTTAGCTCCGGACCTTGAATTGACTCCTGCCCAGCGTCGAAAGGCTTTGGAAGGACGCTTACTTGAGCTTTCTGGGGCCGCCAGGCTGGGCCAAGGCGAGCGTACGGTGCGCGAGACAGAGAGGAACAAAGCTTCAAAGCGTGTCAGAACGGGGTTGGTCAGTAAGCAAAAAGCAAAAACTGGGCGAGAACTCGAGGAAGTAAGTCCACATAACACATCGCGTGAGCATGCCTTAATATGAGATTAAGGCGAAAGCTTTGGGAAATTATCATCCATCCATCAAAAGGCATTTTATAGAAGCTGAAGCTCATTCAAATAAGAAACGAATACGTGGTCTCAAGATGGGAGTCGGGAAGTTCAGCGGTGGACTACTGAAACTAAGCAATGACGAGATTAGTGCAGCCGAAGGTCGAAGTTTTAATACTCTTAGCTCCCGAGGTAGCAGCAGGAGAGGGCGAACACGCAGGCGAAGTAGATAATTGCTTATCTCGGTTTAATCCTCAGGTTTATGCTGTTATATATGTATGTTCTAGCAGGGGTAAATGAGATAAAATGTCGTAGCATCGCAAGATCATAAGATCCTTAGCCCATATGGTACTAGAAAGTATACTTATCTTTTTTTAGTTCGTCAAAAAATATGTGAGATTTTTCGTACGCTCGAGAGTTACAAGTTGATATTAGTTACAGCCTCCGTACCTGATTTTCACTCCATTGCAATTGTCGAACGTGTGATAAAGCCTTTGTGACTGAAGTGATGTTATCTGCCGTGACTTTGATTGCAGAATAGTCAGTTATGTTGTTTGGATCCGAGAGATGTCGTATCCTAGTCGAGAGTACACGCAATGCCAACTGAAGTGCTGAGGAAGACTCCTCTAGAGCTTCAAGAGGACTAATAACTTGCTTCTGAGGTGTTTCAGCATTATGAAGCATATTTGTTGTGGGTTGAAATACCAAAAGGGTTTCGCGCTGTGAGGGTATAAAAGCTCCTGGAGACTAAAAAAGATCAATACAATCATGCATTGCAAGCCTATTAGACGACTTACTGTCATTGCAGGAATTGAAGCTTCGACATGTTCTGTCATATTAGTAGGCTGACAGCTTTCAACACAAATCCTTCATGCAGAGAGGCCTATCACATACAGCTAGTTTTTGGTTCCGGGCCAAATTGCTCTCACTAGTTTCTTGAGGAGCAGAGATGGTTACGGTGCTGTTGTTGGACTGCCCCGTGTTTAGTCGCACAGGGACGAGCCGATCTCTACCATCGAGACCAACTTCCGCCACATAGGCCCCTCCGCAAATGACGCATTCCTTTAAGATATATAAGCTACGGGAACATGCTGTTTAGATGGTGTTGTACACACTTTCCTGGGGTCTTTTCCGTCTCCCGACCTTGGGGGTCGAACCAAAGGGACCCCGTAGCAACGCACGTTGGGACACTCTTCTCCAAGCATTGCCCATCCCTTGAGGAGACGCTTACCAATCTCGGAGGAGGCCCTATCTGACTGCTCGCGACGATGTCTGGATTCATCAGTTTCGATGGGGGTGGCAAACACAGGGGAACTTAGGGTACTAGAGGCTTCAGTAGGGGGTGTGGAGGAGCGGGAATGATGGAATTCGGACATCATGGTGGACGCTGAATCGGACGTGCGTGCCGAGCTTATGGAAAGGTGATCTGTGTATGAAAATCAATCTGTCTGTCAGGTATAAACTGAAATCATGGCATACCACCAATACGGTCATCGCAGTTACCACACATATGTATAGAGGAATTCCCATCTCCTGGCAAATGTAATAGGAGACCATTGCACCCCGGATTTTTGCAAGTTTGGCCAGTCAACGTCTGTATATTCAGATGCATGAAAGTATGGCCACAGTAGAGACGATATAACACACCCATCCTTTCAACATATAGTCACCAAGCTTCGCAGAAACATCAGCAATAGAACTCATCTTGAGGCTATGAACCTATGAAGGCTTTTTTTGCAGCCAACTAACATAGCAGATCACGTGCACACAACTCTCCGCCAAATTGCCACGACATTGAGCATCGGCTCGGAGCTGGTAGAACTGCTGGAATCAAGAAATCCCGCCTCCTACGTCCCCCATGAGGTGGGGAAAACACTGTCCAGAGTATATTCTAGCGATCTTTGTGTTTTCATTGGCTGGACCAGGATGGTTGTACTACGCGAATGCGGCAGATACCAATTCATCAAAAGGTTCGGGCTGGACTTTAGAAAGGAAATTGGCTGCTCGGTATGCCATTATCGTCTCCACGCTTGTGCTTTAACATATTTTGCAAAGTCAAAAGACGCGTGAGCTATGGTATCATGGCTTCGACAATTACATGACCTTCGGTGAGTGGGCAAGTTGCACGAAACCTTCGTATAACTCAGAAGCTTCTAGCTTTTCCAATGGACGAGGTATGATTTTAATCAAACGCAGTAGCTATACCGGTGTCTCACTCGACTCAGTTAACCCCACTGTCATGCTCGGGACAAGGTCCAGATTGGGCGAATCCGTGAGTGACCTGTTGCAACGACCTGTTGTTGCAGTTTTTTTACAGTCTTTGCAGCAAGAACATTGCTGCCAACGATGTTGCAGGAAACTTTTCCTTGACCCTTATAGATGTACTCGACACGTTTGTCGTCCTAAATGACCGCGAAGGGTTCGAGCAAGCCGTTAAAAATATCATCAACTGGGTCTCCTTTGACGTGAACACTAAACCCCAAGTCTTTGAGACCACTATCCGTGTCCTTGGAGGTCTCCTTTCCGGCCACATATATGCTAATCAGACGGGTCATCCGTTTCATCTACCCTGGTACCACGGAGAGCTATTAGACATGGCGTACGACCTCGGAAAAAGGCTACTTCCTGCATTTATGACCCCTACAGGACTTCCTATTGCACGGGTGACTAACGTTCAGTATTCTAGGTTGTAGCGCGTGCTTATAGGATTGTAGATTAACCTCCGTCATGGAATGGTCAAAGGAGAAAGTCTAGAAACATGTTAGTCCCGACCTTGTTGAAAGGAGTTAGCTCACGCGATGTGATAGGTACTGCGGGTGCAGGCTCTCTGATATTGGAATTCGCGACTCTTAGTCGACTCACGGGTGACGACCGTTTTGAAAAAGCTGCACACAAGGTCATCTACTTTGTATAATCAAAGAATCAACTTGTAAATTCGAAACTTTGTAGGCCTTCTTTGGTATTTGGAACCGAAGATCTGATATTGGCCTTGTTGGAAACACCATTAACACATGGACAGGGGTTCGTGGCCGCCTAATACAAGTTTACGCTCATTTTAACCCACAATCGGAAGGCCTGGACTTCCCCTGAAGTGACTGGTATCGGTGCCGGTATTGATTCATTCTACGAGTACGCTCTCAAGTGGTACATCCTGAGTGGTGTGCAAATTCAAATTTAAAAATCTCGGGCCCATTTATGAGCAAATTTCAGGTGATGTTGAATTTTTAGATGTGTGGGAAGAAGCCTATGCTGCCATCATGCGCTACTCCAGAGCTACGGACGGATATTGGGTGCGCACTCTCTTTGAAGCCATCGTTGGTTTAACACTGACATGATTAGTATCGCACCGTAAATATGAATAGCGGTGATGTAGCCTATTTTACGATAGACTCGTTATCTGCGTTTTGGCCTGGGCTGCAAGTACTATCAGGGGATGTTGAAAGCGCGATTCGACTACATCTACTATGTTGGTTCTCACTTCCAGTTCTTCCTTCCAATTAGTCACCCGGTTCATTCAGATTATAATATATGGAGGAATCATTCCGGATTACCGGAAGTGTATGATACAAACTACAGAAAGGCTACCTCACACCAGTATCCGTTGCGGCCAGGTATGCTAATTTGTTGGCTCGTCTGTCTTTACTAACTGCGTTGTCCTCTCGTCTAAAGAGTTTATAGAATCAACCTGGTACTTGTATCGTGTGAGTTAAATCAAAACCCTTCTAGTCAGGCCTTACCCAAATAAAATAGGCTACACGAGATCCATTTTACCTTGACGTTGCAGAACGTGTTCTATTTGACTTGACTACACGATCGAAAGTAGACTGTGGTCTCACCGGTATACAGGATCTGAGAACCAACAAACGTGACGACAGAATGGAGTCTTTTGCTCTTTCGGAAACGTTGAAGGTTAGGGAGAAGCCTCTTTGGTGTATATATTTTTAGGCTAACAAATTCACTAAACAGTATCTCTACCTCATTTTCGATGAAAACAATCCCTTGCACAGCGATGGTTCCAATTACGTGTTTACCACGGAAGGGCATATATTATCCCTCAACCGTTCATATTTAAAGCCGTTGTCTGCACCTCGCCGAAAATTGCGCCATATTGACAATCACCAATGCCCGAAATATCACCCTTTTATACAAACCCCCTACAATCGTGAGGGGCGCAGTGGCCTGGTTCAAGGCATTCAATATCGCCCAGATGTCGAGTATGCGCGACTGCTTGTTGGACTTCTGCCCACCCATAGTGACATCCTTACATGGTCACCGAATGGCTGGTGCGAGAAGCCTCATGTTGATCTTTTTGTGGGTGATCCATGTAATCAATTGCTGCGTAGCATTTGCTCATATTAATCGCTAATTTACAGTCCTACGATGTCATTTTATCCCCAGGCGGCGTAACAGTACCAGAAGACCTCAGTCCCAGCTTGCTCAAACTTGGTATTCGTCCCGATGGATTCGTAGTGCACAATATAACCGGCATCCGCGCCCACATCGTCCGACGATTAGATGGACAAGGTTATGATATCAGAAAATGTACCCTCTTCACTTTCCTACGTTAGATAAGTCACTTACTTGCTTCCACAGTGGGTCATTATAATGTGAGGGCCGGTCACCTCGTATATATAAACGACTCCTCGCTATTCAACCACCTGGATGTTGTAGAAAAGACGGCCAAGCGCTCAGACGTTCTCCTACGTTTCTATGCAAGTGACGCTGATCCAGTATTTCAAGTTCAGACAGGGCTGCATATGGACATATCGAGCGACATGCAGTCACTCCTAGTTGGCTTCGCTGCACATTTTGGAGCGGAGATTAGTGCCAGCTCCTCCCTTCGGTTCGCTAGCAGAGATGGATTGGCAGTGCATAGTGATCCCAGCAATGTATATGGATGTGATACCTACCGACATTCATACCCAGAAACTGTCCTCGTTGTCAGACGTGGTGGCTGCACGTTCCTCGAAAAGCTACTCGCCGCACGTAGTGTTACTGCAGTTGGTGTTCTCGTCATCAGCGACGATGATCTCGCTGTTAATCCGACGGCTAATCGGGACGAACTGGAAGCCGCTGGAGATCTGAGTGACGTCGCTCTCGTACTTTTGCCAGAGAAGGCAGGGGAAGTGCTCATAGATCTGATGGATCGTGCCGAACGCGGGTTCGTTGGCCCAGTGAGGATGATGTTGGAAGACTTACTGGATGCCGAGGAGAAAAAACCACAGAAAGACCACAACCGAATATTGTACATTAATAACCATCCCCTAC
>JABCKM010009941.1:0-40670 GCA_018221805.1 Rugosomyces carneus
GAAGCGCGTGCGACAGAATCTATACCAATTGTTCGAGTTCTCACTAACAACAACGCTCTATAACTCATAGCTTACAGTACTGAACAGGAGAACCAACTGTCAACGATCGTTACATTTTCCGTCAATGGCCCGTTTCATATCAACCAGGGCTGGGTTGATTGGCCAATAACGCCCATCGTTCGATTTTATTTTGGGGCGTTTGACCGTCGACTTTGCCTCAAGGCTGTAGGTCTCCACTCACCCGCTATTGTAGTCATGTCGGAAAAAATCTACGAGCCCATTTCTCCTCCTGTTGCACACAAGGTGGATCCTAGGGTGAACCTTTCCGACGTTCAACGCGACTTGTACAACACCGTACTCAAACATTTCTCGAATTCGGACTACCAAATTCCAGGAGCAGAAGAAAAGAATGGGCTCACAGAAGCTGAGAAGTTTTGGCTCTCATACGAGTGCCTTCTCAGGTATGCAATGTTGAATAGCATTTTAACCCCAATTGTCTTACCACACGCTTTTCAGATATCTTCGCGCTGTCAAATGGAAATCGGCAGAGGCAGCTATCACTAGGCTAGAAGCAACTCTGAAGTGGAGGCGGGAGTATGGGGTATACGATGTTGTCACTGCTGAGCTTGTTGAACCTGAAGTAAGACCTACTAACGCATCCTCTTAAATGTTAACGCGCTTTACAGGCCGTGACTGGGAAGCAAGTTCTATTTGGATATGACCGCCTGGGTAGGCCGGGCTACTACATGTTCCCCAGCCGCCAGAATACAGACGGACCCGTTCGACAGATCCAACAAGTCGTTTGGTTTCTAGAACGAGTTACTGACTTAATGGGACCTGGCGTTGAGTAAGGTTCTAGCATGAAGCTCTCTATTCAATAGACTGATCTCCTTTTCATCTCTAGGACACTGTCATTAATGATCAACTATGGTGACAAGTCCAAAGGTCCTACCCTGTCTACTAGCAGACAAGTCCTCAGCATCCTCCAAGATCATTATCCCGAAAGGCTTGGCGCCGCAATCATACTCAAAGTACCTTTCCTTTTGAACGCGTTCTACAGCCTCATCAGCCCCTTTATCGACCCCGTGTCACGCGAAAAAATGAAATTTAATGCAGACGTTGTGAAAGACAACATTTTCAATCCAGACATGCTCATGTCTGGAGTATGGGGCGGAGATTGCGATTTCGAATATGTCCACGAGAAGTATTGGCCTGCGCTGGTTGCCATGTGTGAGTCGAGGAGAGCCAACTGGTTGGAGAAATGGAGAACTCTGGGTGGTAGAGTTGGGATTAAGGAGTGGGACTACAAGGGCGGAGAAGCGGAAACGGTACCTGCTTCAGACGAAAAGGCCGAGGTTGCTGAAAAGGTTGCAGAAGAAGAGGTTTCCAAAGATGACAAGCTATCTGCACCTCCTGCAATAGCAGTGTGACATTGTGGATTTGCTTTGAATATTTACCGGTTTCCGTATGCAGGGCTACCAGTCAAAAGAATAGATGTTTAGATTTTTGGCATTTTTTTGGAGGATTACCTAAGTCTCAACACCATGTTCAAGTCCAAGCTTCGTTTCTCTAGGTTAACGTTAACATCGAGTTTGGCGTTGCGGAGCCAGTGCCCTCGCCGTATCCTGTCAGATAACTTCTTATCTCCTCTTCATTGTAGAAGTTTGAGCTCTGGAAAACCCTCACATTCGTATCCGAACGATGGCTTGGAAGAACGACCAAAGACGAAGCCCAAAGCCACGACTCCCTTAAGACGCTCAGCATCCGCTTCTCTTCCAATACGATCAACCCGTACTCCAACGCGTGGCGACATTCAACCCGTGTTCACTTTAGCGACCGCTGAACGTTATCTCCTCTCGCGCCTTCGACACCATCCGAACCTTCCCGGTCATACCCAACCACTCAACGAGTCTTGGTGGGTACCAAAATGGGGAAAACCAGGTCAGGAAGGTGAAATATTCGTGTTTTCTAACGGAAGCTTTGTCTGCTGGGGCCTTGGGGAACAGGACGCGCGAAGGTTTGCTGCTCAAATTATCGACGGCGCCTCTGGCGTCAAGATCGGTTCGCTCCGAGAGGCGGAAACAGAAGAGCTTGAGTTTGTCGTGGACTCTACGGAGTAGGGTACTCTTGACTGTTCGTCGGCTGTATCTGACTTAACGACTTCCAGGAATACGCGATTGCAAGGAGACCTTATAATACTGGGACAGGAAATACCCATGAGCTCAGATTCGTCGACGTTAATTACCAAGTACCCACCAATGGCACTTCCAGAGAACACCCTTCTGGCTCGATATGCGTACTCTCAAGCCCTTTCGCGTTCTACAGCTTTGTCCGCACTAGAGATATCGTTGGATGAGTACCTGACTTCCATGGCACAACTTCCGCACTCGCTGATGAAAACGGGAAAGCCTGGAATGGGCAGAAAAGCATTGATCAAAAAATTGGGCGAGCTCATGAAGTTTAGACAAGGACTCAATCTCAATCGCGAGAATTTTAGCGATGTACCAGATTTTTATTGGGCCGAGCCGGAACTAGAACGTAAGTTTTTATCAGTCTTCTCTTATTCATCGACCAACTTGGCTATTTTCAAGGTCAATTCAATTCAATGTTGGATGCCCTTGACGTGAAGGAGCGTACTAAATCGCTCAACGAGAAGATTACCTATGCTGCCGAGGCACAGTCCGTGTTACGACAGCTGCTTACAGAGGTGCCTTATAGCTTTATCCGGGCGAACTGCTCTCTGGACGCCCTCAGGGTCGGCGAGCATAACCGTTGCGAGACCCGCAAACTTATGCCAGAAGATGTGGCAATGGAACATCCAGGGGCCTAGTCATCAATTTCAATACGAGTTGGAGGGTGAAATGGAAAAAAAATCTTGTACCGGCGTTGTCAGTCCTGAAGCGGATGCTGGTTCCGCTGCCTCCAACACCAACAACCTAGATAATAAGATGTTGGTAAATGCATGTCTTACAGTCTTGGAATACATACATCGCGGCGGATGGGGTTCACAGTGTTGACGTTAGGTGAGCTCATAGACTTGATGACCCAGAAGTTATTCTATAGTAGAGTTTAGAGGTATCAAGAGGCTCGTCGTGCTAAACACTTACACCGTGGAAGTGGAAGGCTGTTTTACAAATGATGTGAGCGACGATAAGGAGACTGTTTTCAGAATAGATCACATACGGTGCGCATCGTCATCGTCGCTGAAGGAGAATGTTGGTTCAGTGTTCGTCAGTTAGGTGGACGCTACTTACGTTGGCGGGAAGTCAATCTGGATGGTCTTGTGAGCAGGAAGAACAAATGTGTTCTCAGTAGGATTGAAATCAGATGCTGTGACCGCGCCGTCAATAACACGGTTCAAAGTTGGAACCTTAGGGGGCAAGTAGGAGATATTGTTAACGTTCCAGACCGCCTTTCCTGCGACCTTGAAGAACGTAAGAAAAAGTGAAGCGTAGGACAATTAACCTTACTCACAACTTGGAGGTCGAGTGAAATATTGAGATCAGGTGCAGGGATCTAGATTCATGGTATGAGGCGGCGTCGGACGCCACAAAAAAAACAGGCTTACTCTCTCAGGAACAAGAGGCTAAGATAAGTTAGTTAGTAAGCCCCCATCATAGGTACACCTATTACGTACACGAAGGTCGGCCTCAACGAGAGCAACACCATCTGCGGGCCCAAGAGTCATTGGTGTGGTTGGTTCGGCGTTGGGGGCACCCCTATAGCGCAAGACAGAGCGAGAGAGCGTGGCA
This sequence comes from Rugosomyces carneus, assembly GCA_018221805.1. Classification (NCBI taxonomy): domain Eukaryota; kingdom Fungi; phylum Basidiomycota; class Agaricomycetes; order Agaricales; family Tricholomataceae; genus Rugosomyces; species Rugosomyces carneus. The sequence continues at coordinate 3,753 of JABCKM010009941.1, forward strand.
TTTTCTTGTTGTTCGTCAGTACGAAAGTCGATGCTAATAACAGTTAGACCTACGGTGCAAATTCCGAGAAGGAAGACCGCCAACGAAGGGAGCATTGATCCAATAGTTCGCGACCCGTTGATTAGCAGTGAGCTTATGATACGTGAGCTTTTGAATAGAATACAGTCAAGCCAGATGTTTCACGTACCACAACGGAGTAACGTTGGCCGGCAAGCATCTCGATGAGGTCAACAGTGTGCGGAACTGTTGCAACACCATCGGCCTCAATAATGGCTATGGAACGTATTAGACCGAGTACCCCCGATCGACGATCTGATCTTACTCAAAGGATGTTTGTCAATAGAGAAAGTAAAGACGTTGCGGGCCGACTCGTTGATGATACGAAGACGGTAGCGCCTGCCAGCAACAACATTTGTTACCGAAAACGGAACTTGTGGTCCACCTTGGTAACGTCCTACGCCGTTGACAGTGCCCGAATCTGAGACGGGGACGATGCCAGTAGCCACATAACCATTAAGAAGAGGCAATGTCGTATTCTGCCACCAATCGCCTAAGATGTATCTTCAATCTAAGGCTCCAGTCGTAAACCAATGTTTTGAGGGTGCTTACCGAGTTGAATGACCTAGCACATTTGGTGGTAAGCATTTGTCTTGCTTTGAACATTATGGGTCACATACCGTGGATAGGTCGTCAACATCATAAAGACGGCGGTGAGGATCAAAAGGATCTATAAATAGCACCATAAGCACACAATCATATTTTGTCTGTGGAAGTGATACAAACCGTAGACAATGAGAGGTCCACGCAAGCCCTATTATTGATCCAAGTAAGTCTACGATGATACAAGCAACAAAATAGCGACCTACATCCACATATTGTACACTCAGTTCGCTATACGATGCTTGTCAGTGCATGAAAACAAAAGAAAGTGAACATATAGTTACCTGTGGTACCAGAAGGTGCCAGTTTGGCTACCCAATTCTACTTCATAAGTGTAGCTTCCCCCGGGAGCGATTGGGCATGTTGTTACAAAGGCGCTACCCTCGTTGTAAGAGTTTGCCGTTGACTGAAAAATCCCGTCGAAGCTCTGCAAAGAAAGTCAGGCACTCCGAGAACAGTGACACGTAAAAAGTAGTATTTACGACGGTGGTGCTGCGGCGCATGGTCGGGTCAGTCTAGTTTAGGTGTCTGAGTACGAGAAAGTCGTATGTATGGATCTAGGGCCTACCAATCTATTGTTGACAGTAACACGAAGTGTATCCCCCTTGTTGGCAGTGATTGCGGGGCCAGGGTACCTGAAGAGAGTGAGTGTTGACAGCGTATTTTAGCTCGAATAGGGAAACTCCATACTGTCCGTTTGCAACGACGGTGCCTAAAGTCAAGTTAGCATCGTGTATTGCACTTATGACGCGGATGAGACTTGCTTCTGAGGAAGCCATCAGGCGCAAGCTTCTTGTTTTCAATGTTGAGAGTGAGCGCTTTGATGGCTGAGGGAGCCGCAGAAGCAGGGTGAGGCTTCAAGAGCGCTAAGAGAGCTGTGGATGCAAGTAAGAAATGCATGGTCGAGCACTTGAAGTACCTGCTGCATTGGTCTCCCTTTTATACGTTTAGCGACGCGAAGATGCACCGTTCAATGATTTCCATAACACATGCGAGTATTGGATGAACCAGGGCTATAATTCGCTCAGAGGCATTTTTTCCGGAAAACGTCATGTTGCCCATCTCCCTTGGGAAAACGTGGACTAACAAGCAGCTTTGATGTATGGTTTGTCGACTCGGTCGTGAGGGTAAGCGCAAAGGCAATAATTGGGATTGGGTGAGCCAGAGGTCAATAGCATTATTTCACAGACTGTCAGGAAAATGGCGGAGCAAAGGTGGAAAAGGATATGCCCAAATACGAGTGCCAAGAGATATCGCTAGGCAGCATCTGCTTCAGACCGCCGTAACGTCGCAAGTTCACCATCCAAAAAGAGTGTCTTTAGCCAACAAATGGAGGCTCATTGCAGACTTGACTAGATCAGGGGTAACAGCGTGATCGCAAATCCTGAAGCGTCAATGTGGAAAATGACAACTGACGGAAATAAAGTTACCATACAAAGTCTCACAATTGACTTTTTAGGTCCTCCAAATGGGACAGGTTCAGAAGAGAATGGAGAACCGGCCAACAATGCTTGAGCGACAGTCGGCCTACTTCTTCATTCGGTCCCGTAGAGCAAGTCCCTGAACTGCGTCTATATCCCAGAAATTCCCAAGTGCAAAGTGAAGCGTAATATGGCACACAGTTAAGGTAGTAAGTAAGGGTTATCTTGATCTTTACGGGCACCGGCCATCGGGCTTGATACAGCACAAGCGCAGTGATACCAGTTTGTTTGTGAGGAGCATCTTCTCGAAAACAAGATTTAAGAAGAGATTAAAGGGCGCCGAATCCACGTGCTGTATGAATCTCTGGGAAAAGAAGAAAATATACGTCAAAGGGTGCTCCGAGAGATTTACTCCCATTGAGCGCTCTAAATAGTGAATGCAGGGTGCATGTGCGACCACTTTTCGCTATTTAACAGGTAAAATCAAATTGAGGAGGGCTTTCTTTCAAAGGTGCAGAAAGCTAGCGATATATTTGTTTTATTGAGGCAAATACTGATATCCTATTTTTGACTCGTCTTCTCCCGGTGGTCGCGAGACTATTTTTGTATCATTTTCATACGCCCCACATACGCGTGATAACTGCTGCCGTCGTAACAAATAGCAGCTCATTCATAACCACCATCATCGCCTTTGTGTGAGTATTGGCGAATAGGCAGCGAATGGCATAGAACCTGATAGAAGTTGATTTTTCCTATCCAAGCACAACAAGTTCACACACCCGCACCAGCTATTTGGAACCGTCGCCATTGCCTAGATCAGCGCGCAATTTTCTCAGTGAGGTGCTACCCAAGTTTTCGGTAGAGTGATGCCGTTCTACTAATTTGCTGCTCGATACTCCTTGATCACCATTGGTTCACGATGTCTGCCCAGTGGACACTGGAAGTAACGACTTAGCTTATCTGCCATGCTTGCAAAACACCACACTTAGCGGTATGTCCGTCTCTTTGACAGTACATACCGTAGAGGTGATATCAAGGGCGGTACGCCTGGCTCTCATGAGAACTGATGTTCAATATTAACCGTGCTGAATCACCGTGCTTTTTCTGGGTCAAACTAGTCCCTCAATCTCTTAGACATCGTGTCAATGCCTTCAAAGAACCACCATGTCTATCTGCGTCTCACTCAGCTTCTATCAAATTCCTATGCTAGCTTTTTAAATCTCGTTCGTCGCTGCCAGTGCCACGGCGACGTCTCGCTTCTTTTCTTCGCCAGCCTTTTTTTGGCACGGTTCAATTGCCTGAGGCTGTTATAATTGGCTCGAATTCAGCGGTGGAGCAGTTGTAGGTGTCATGTCAGCTGAAGATTGGAGAATTCACGGCAATATGTTGTTCCTGCACGACCAAAAATGAAGATGGGTGCCCATTAATGATGAGCTATAAACGACCTCGGTGGTTGAGAAATACATGGTACTATCTGAACATGTTAGGTGCCTGTAAGCTGTACCGGGCAATGAGAGGTCTTTAAATTCGGCACCACGCGCTGCATACGCACTTATGCTTGCATCTAACTGATATCTGAAATATACAAGCAGTCAGTGGGTTCGGCGGCTATCTATATATGCAGCATTGCAGCACGCTTGTTGAACTGCTACTAGCGTGAGCTGCAACACTGACCGCAAAATTGTTTTGTTTGAGAGACACAGTCGTGGCAGCAAGCTTTTTCGTAAGAAAACAACAAACTACCAACTGAAACTGATCTACAAGACCACGTCATAAGGGGGTAGTGATGCACTGTCGGCACCGTGGCCGCGCACATTCCGGTCAGCTAGGCTTATCCTCAACCGCTCGGCTTCTCTTCTTGGCAGTACCAGTAAGTGCGGTGCATTCACTCCTCGATCAGCTAGCCCTCGATTAAGCTCTTCAGCTATTTCCTGTAACCGAACCATCCGCCTCGTTCACCGTGACACCCGATATCCTATCGCAGTCAGTATTCTCTAAAACCTTCCCTTCCCCGTTATGATATGCTTTGGAGGGAAGCCGGTTGCCTCGGGCTTGTAGAACAAACGGTTCCACATCACCGTTTGTTCGAAACGGATAGGTAGTATCGGTGGAGCTGGTGAAGCTAAAGACACCCGTTATTAGCAGGGAATAGCCAAAAGGGTTAGAGAATACCAAAAGGATACATACACTGACGAGCAGAGCCTGAGGAAGACGTTCCAACACTCCTCCGTCTCCGAATGCATAAAATGCAGCCAGAAATCAAAAAGAGGAGTATTCCGCCTACCGTGCCACATACAATTGCGGCCACCGGCATCTTGTGTCTATCTCCAACGTTGCTATGAGAACCCGAAGATAGGCTAGCGAAAGATATCGGGGGCGTATTGTTGCCTATCAAGGTTGCCACCTGTGATGTTGAATCGAAAGGAGGAATGATAGAGATAGTCGAAAGTAAACTTGATGGACCAAGGAATGTTGTTGTGGGAATCTCCCCGCTCATTTGATCGTTAGCGTCACTCAAACTTGCGCTCGAGCTTGCATGACTAGCGGTAGTGGTGGTTGTGGTTCCTACAATAATGTGTGTGGCGGTGAACTGAGGGGTGGGGGTATTTGTGGGATCAAGCCTGCTTGGAGTGTTGCCAGAGGGCGAACGAGTGGAACGAATTTTTAGGCAACCGGTGTCATCTATACTCTACATTTATTCGAGCTCAAGTTCTTGGGAAGATACTGTACTCACTAGCATCACCAGAGATGATAAGGAAAGGCGAGGATTCTCCAATAGCACCTTTACTATCACGTATCATAAGCGCAAGAAGAGTGCCTTTTTGCTTGAATGTTGAACAACAGGCGTTGATAGCAGCGAGGAACCTACCAGCGGCGAAATTTGCAGTCCATTAAAGGTCATGACTGGTGAGCCCACCGAATTCGGCCAACGGCCCAGCAGAAGGATGGCCAGCTGGGAGGATGCTAGGCAAGATACATCAGAGCTGAAGCCTGTATGAGGACAGTGCGACCAACCTCTGAGCGAGAGAACGGGCAAGCCGTATGATATTTATCAGCCAGTCAAGATAAAATGAGCCGTACGAACTATGACATAGGGAGCTGGTTGTCTTGTTTGAGTAATTATGGTGGATTGGGCTGTGGATATGACGCACGCAGTCCTTCATGCCATGTTAAGAGCACAAACTGGCAGACAGCCGGTAATTTTCTGAGTAACATTATTCTAAGGCAAAGTGAGCAGATCAAGGTAACTTAGAAAGGCTCACGGCGTGTCTATTGTCAGCGGGGGTAGCCGAGTCTGAGCCAGTGCGCTAGCAAAAACAGCAACAAGAATCATAAGAAGCTCCATTTCGTTTGTGGAGGGAGGCGTGTAGAGAGCTACTGGAGGACGCAATCATGTTTATATCGACCAAACTGGGGGTCCTGAGTGAACACCATCAAAGATACCGGTAGTGACGGCGAGGATGATTATCAGGCCTGCCAGATTTTCGAGGGCATAATAGAGCATACTAGCGTCAAAAACGCCAACATATAAATAATGGAAACATAGTATGGCAGCGCACAAAGATACCAGTGTATTAGACAGCCCGATTACATAATTGATTAGATTGACTTTGCTGCACTCTGCAATGACCCACCAGCGCCAGAAATCCAATCCATCTCCTCCTCTTCCTCCTCTCCCAAACCCACCCGACTCATTGTCTATTAATCCGGTGCCGTTTCCCTCCTACTCTTTCGAAGTAACCCCTCCGCCCTATTCGGAATACGACGAGTATACTGCTTTTAGCCCAGGCAGCTCTTCTACGACAGGAACTTTTCGCGCACGTCGACCCTCAGCAGAACATTATAATAGACCGATTGGTCGCACACAAAGCGCCGGAGCTAATGGTAGCACCGGCCACATCTCCTTTCCCGAACCCCAGATCTATCGTTCAGTGACGGCTGTCCCGCCGTCCCAGTTGACAAGGACGCGATCGCATTCACAATTCGGCTCCTCAGCCCCTTTCTCCATCCGTCCCCAAGAATCAGTTGTATCCTTTACATCAACTGCATCGTCATACAATCAACACGTTGAAAGTGATCATTACGGATCGGGATCCGAGGTGTGTAGATATTTACTAGAACATCGCTCTAGGTCGGTCTAATCTCGTCGCGATCTTTAGCACAGTCATGACGCCGATGATTTTTCTCGAGAACTTTCAACATTGTCGTCCGTCGTTTATTAATCCAGTTCATTGTACTTTGACTCAAGTTGTTCAGACTCAATGCTGAGGAAGCCTTGCGCCGCTTTCAAGTTGGCGAATTGCCAGAGAATGAGCAAGCCTGGCATTTACTCGTCCCTTCCGAGGCACAAGCTGCTCTGGGAAAGAGAGAAGTACAAAGGCAGTCTGTTCTATTCGAGATATTCAAGGGTGAAAGAGAGTATGTCACTGACTTGGAGACAGTGCAAGAGGCACGTTCCCTTCTCAGCTCTCAGTTTTCCTCATTAGACCCTCTAGACTTAGGTGTTTATCAATGGACTACGAAATGCCTCGCCACCTATCATACCCTTAGAACACCTACAGGCTTACATTAGCCAGGTCTTTGGAAACCTTGATCGTATATTGGCACTACATAAGCGTATGTTGAAGGCTTTGTTTGAACGCCAACAGGAGCAACATCCACTAGTCCAAAGCGTGGCGGATGTCATTCTCGATGGTATAATGACTTCTATCTCTATTGCAAACAGGATCCTTACGGGTTGTCTGTCTAGCTGTGCTTGAAACTGACTTCCGTTCCGTGTATGAAGCGTATATCAAGCACTATCCTCTCTCTGAATCCTATCATCGCACCGAACAAAAACGTAACCCCGCTTATCGACACTTTGTGCACTCCGTTTCTTCAGATCCTCGAATACGAAAACGCGATCTTATCACTTTCCTGTCTCGTCCAGTGACGCGGCTTCCCAGGCTCAATCTTGTCCTGGAACAAGTACTAAAACTGACAGATACGGAACACCCAGACCTGGAGATGTTGCCGATTATCCTTGGTATCTTAGGGGATTTTATCAAAAGCACCCAGCCAGGAATTGAGGCAGCAGAAGGCAAGGTCAAATTCTGGGACTTATGTGAAAGCTTAGTATATCAAAAGGGCGAGATAATTGTACGCGATCGCCCTTTTGTTCTTTCTAGTGTCTCTAATACGGTGGCAAGGACATGGACCTTTATGATGAAATTAGAACACTGGTGTACTCTGGATCGCTGTTGAGAGCGGATCGATCGGACTCATCTCATTCTTCCGAGCTGGCAGGTTCTCTTTTGGATAATTATTGCAAGTCGCTTAAACCTCTCTGTATGGCATCCTTGATACCTACCACCTCTGTTTAGTTCTCTTAACTCGGAATGAGAAACGGTCAAACGCAGTTGTAAAGCGACATCTTGTATCTAGAGCAAGTGCTTACAGTTTTGCATCATCGTTTTCTTACCAGTAGCCTTGACAGCCGTTACCCATCGCGTATCTTGGGCTGGGATCATTTACAGCTCCCTCAGAGCTGCGGAAGCAGAAAGTAGAAGACGCTGGCTTTAGAGACAGTTTCCGATCGACAACAATCTCCGTATACCCATTCACTATATACCACGCATCCGACAGATTTTCTAGACGCTATACATTCTATGTCCTAAGTGAAGCTATCAGGAAACGCTGGCATTCCGCTTTCGTCGATGCTATTGGGGTGTACAAGGTTCGTTCGGAGGCAAACATGGTAAGGAAGACTCTTTCTCCCTTACTACTCATCTGACATTTCTGCCTAGTTGTTCTACCAAAAGGCCTTGTCAGATCGATTCTTTCGTGTAGCGGGCGCTCGAGTTGCGTACAGCTCGAAAGGTCAGCTGTCAGGCCGCATAACTAGTGCAGTACCTTTTAGTGAGTGCACTGCACTTCCGTCAACAGGATGACAGCTGAGAGCACCCAGTCAATGGCGGAAGGAGATTCATCGTTGTAGGCTGTGAAACTGGTATATACGTCTCCCTCTGGGCTTCTGAAGGTTAGCAGAGGTGCTCTTTCAATGAATTGACGTCACTAACTTGCCTCTAGAGTTCCGTAGAGTTTTGCCTTTTGCAAATCCAACTGGGATGGCTGCTATTGGAACAATTGCATCAAAATCATTCAATAAATTCATCGTTCACGCGGGAGGCTCCCTCCTTTCTTACTCGCTGGATTCACTTGCTCAAGCAGCACTCGGGAGACTCCAGTTGCCTAATTCTATTGACGCAACAATGGAGCGGGTGACGAAAGACTCGTCAGTCTCGTTCTTTAAGCATCTACATGTCGGGGAACGCCAGTTAAGTAAATGCCCTCCGCTCTCCTTGTTCCGCTCTCCACTTACACATTGCTAGTTATGTACGCATCGAAGAGACGCCTTCAGTCATCTCTTGACTTATACGTGGTCGAGATCGTCCATAAACCAATTACCTCACCTCAACGAACTGGCCACACACCACCGAGAAGTTCCTTTAGAACATTTGGTGAAGTACGAAGTTCAAATATGCACTAGTTCGATTTCTAAAGTATCGTATAGCCGGGATACGTTCCGCGAGATGCCTTCGACATTAGCCCGTTGACCAAAACAGTCGGAATTTGTTCAAGAGACGGAATCGTCATAGTCGACCCGATTGGGTAATGCATCTGACCACTTTCATGAGAGATCCTATTGAGACAGTTTATCGTTAGCCTTGCTTCCTCGAAACACCTCATCGTGCCGGACCTGAGTGCTGCCGCTGGTAACCCTCCTGTCTATAATCTCAAATCACGATTAGAAGATGCAAAACCTCTTGGCCTCGTCCCCTTACCCGGTCAGGAGAGCGTTAGGGGCAGGGAAATTTTGGTAATCTTCGACAGTAAGCTTCCATGACTTTCGCGTTTGTTTGTTCGTTTATAGTTTTCAATTAAGCGGTAGGTTGCTACGTCGATCGACAAGGCGTACCTAGTCGATCTGCCGGGTTCATAAAGTGGGAAACCACGGCAGCTTCGTTCGCTCAGCGAGGCAGTTATGTCTTCCTATTTTCCCAGAAATTCATTGAAATCCGGAATGCCGCCACAGGGGTCATTGCTCAGGTAATTGAGGCCGCGGATATTCGGTTATTGCACGCGGGTCCTACCTATGGTGAAGACGATGATATTATTGTGGCGCTTAGAGGTAGCAAGGATGACCAGGATGGTTCAAGTGAGAAGATTGTGGAGTTACTCGAGACTTCGGAGATACCGGTCGCCACACCTGTCTCTACAGTACCATCCATATGGGATGAATGGGATATGTGAAATTGTAGGCCCTGCATATATTTTACCTAGTTTATTAATTAAGTGCTTGTAACCATCCGATCGGTCAGAGGGGTTGGTAATCTTAAGCTTGAGCTCTGAACAAACTAACTTGTTTTGTATGCCCGCGGCATTTGTCTAAACAGAAAAACAGCTCTTTCTGCCAAAGCCCGATTTCATTTACTCTTTCTTGGGGGGGGGTGCGCCCGATTGCCCTCAAATTCAGGCAGGAACAATGCTTTTCTTTATTGATCCTCCTCGGTGGCTTCAGTTGTAAATACAAGACATGTCCCATCGTCCCCCGCGCTGATGACGACAGAACCTCCCAAGCCGAGTGATGCATCGAGAACTGCCGCATGGTGTCCCGTATGCTCACGTAGCAGCGTCCCAGTTCGAGCATCCCATGTCCGTAGAGTCTTGTCTGCAGATCCACTCACGACGATATACCCTTTAGGCGATGGTGGTACCAAGAACCTGGTGATTGCATCCTAGAAAATCCATGAGCTCCTGTTTCCCAGAAAAGCAAAAAAATCAGAAGGGTACCTGATGCTCGACAGTTGATCGCAACCGCATCGTACTGAGATCCCATATACAGGCTTTGCCGTCTGTTGCGCCGGTTATAGCGACACCGGCTCCAGCACCGACACCAGGAATATCCAGAAATTCGATAGCTTCGACACTCTCCCCCTCTGTATGCCCACCGAGAGTCCCGAGAACTTCTCCCTTGTTTAGACCTATTACTCGTACACCACCAGCGGCACCTCCTACAACAGCAAGGGTCGATGAAGGGTTGACTTTGAGCGAGGTAATACCGTCCAAATCGAACCGAGCGTCCTGCGCCGTCAGTTTGAACACCGGCGTGGGCGATCGAGGATCCCAGTAAATTAGATTCCCATCCGCACAGGCAGTGATTATTCTTTTACCTACGATGTGAAATTAGCATAGCCGAAGACAAGGGTCAGTATGCTCTGCTTGCCGTCTGGAGTAAACTCGCCACAGTTTACAGCTCCGGAATGACCTGCAAACACTTGCATTGTATTTCCAGAAGGCACTGGAACCGCTGAATCAGCCGGTTAAAAACACTCAAGGCTGAGTAAAACTTGCATTGCCATAGCCATACTGTCGAGTCATTTGATCCCGCAAGAAGCACGTTCCCTTTTGGATGCCATTTGAGGAACTAGAAGAGGCGAGCTGAGGGTTGTCCAAAAGATATCCGGAGATGCGCACCATGATTTCATCAGGACCTTGTAGCTCTGTTAAAAACTCCCAGGTTTTGTAGTCCTGGGTGCCAACTCTTCTCCATATTCTGATTTTTCCGTCCATCCCACCAGTAGAGATCATGTCTCCATCCGAGTTCCATGCTATGCTCGTAACGCTATCTGTGTGGCCAGTCAGTTTTACGAATATCTCCCCGTCAGTGATATCCCATATGTAGCCCAGGTCGTCCTCTCCACCGGATGCAGCAAGAGGTTGGGTAGGGTGGCCAGATACTGTAAAGACAGATCCTGCATGATCGGAAAAGGCTTGCACCGAGTTATTCTTCAAGGTTTCCTGGCCATCTCGTTGATCATCTGCTTCTGCGTCGTCATCCATGGGTTCATCTCCCTCTATTACGATCTCCTCCAACACCTCGTCGTGAGAGATGAATTGATCTTCCGACGCGTTTTCGTCTTCCATTCCATGATCAGCTGGGGTTGTGGTGGACATGGTGAAAGTTAGGGGGGTACAAGACTAGTTGAGGCGTATGAACGGGTGCTTGGCTGGTTAAATAGAAAGGATTACTAACGTTTCAAAGCAACTGATTAGATTCATTCACGTGGCTGCTTGGGTCAAAAAACTTTCCGCGTAATGACTACAGCTCATGCTGAATAACAAGTGCAGGCGTAACCTGAAGCCGATATGGGAGAAAGGTAGGCGGCAACCATCTCATTCATTAGTCAACGTCTAGTCTTACTCACCACCATGCTCACAGTCGCCGCCACATTCAAGCCAGAGAATGATGTAAGCCTCGATCATCTTTCTTTCTTTCTTTCCAGTGAGGCTTACATTTCCCTTTGAAGTGCATCGTCGCCACCATCGACGCGGACGACAAGAAGAACTCTGATTTGAGCAAGAAATATGATGTCAAAGGTTATCCCACGATCAAATTCTTCGCTAAGGGTAGCACAGAACCCGAAACTTATGAGGGTGGACGTACGGAAGCCGAGATTATGTCTTTCCTGAACGAGAAATGTGGGACACAGCGTGCCGTTGGTGGGGGCTTAAATGATCAGGTACGTATTTTGGTCTGAGTCACGAGTCCCGAGCGCTTATCCTGTTCTAATTTTCTTCTTCACCATAGGCTGGACGTCTTCCAGATCTCGATTCTCTTGCCATCAAATTTTTCAGTGCTGGAGCACAGGCTAGACATGAGATCTTGAAGGAAGCATCAGAGCTCGCCACCTCTATTGGTGCCGCTTCTAATCACTATCTTCGCGTCATGGAGAAAATCGTCAATGGGAGCGAAACATACATACAGAAGGAGGCAAGCCGGTAAGCACCGTACTCGTCGGCCCGCGGGTAACTCTCAAAGAGCTCTTTGCTGATACGGCGGATGTAACTTGTAGCCTAGCCAAGATTTTAGAAAAGCGGAATATGTCACCATCCAAGTTGGACGAGATCAAAATCAAGTCTAACATTCTCAAAGCTTTCGTAGAGAAAAAGGCTGAAGAGGCGAAGGAAAAGGTGGGTAGGGAAGAAGCGGAGTTGTAATTTACCATTTGTATGGATGGATCTTGCGTGTCGTATAGGCAGCATCTTAATTAATACATGGATTCCTTGGTTTTCCGGCAGTTCAGTCCGGGCGCTAATTCCATCAAGCGTTACGTTGATGTATAGAAAACTTCAGGAAGGTTGTCGGACAACGACAGATGCTTGTGGATGTACTTTTGCCTCGTGTCTGGGAAGCGGAGTTCTCGTGATCAGTTTTTAATGGCGTGGTTGGTAGTGATAGACCACTGATAGTCCTGGCAATCCTCGTCCACCTGCGTCAAGCCAGTTTGTCGGGTGTTGTTCGTCCGGTCCACATAGCACACCTTACACGCAGATAAAAGCAACCACGCTCAGGAGCGGCTAACCCCACTTACTTCCCTTATCTTTCGGACTTCATCGCGATACCAAATTACCAATACTTATACCCATGACAAGTGTATCGTTCCAGGACGAGCGTCCCAACACACTCACCTCAACAAAAATATACCAGTATCGTCCGCACAAACGAGCATGGAAGCATGTTTCAATAAGCGGAGGGGTGGAACAGAGCGATCATCCATCAAGCTTGCTGATAGTAACATGGAATCTTGACTTTCAAGCCCCTTATCGTAAAGAGCGGATGACCACCGTACTTCGCCACCTCGAAAGAGATGTGTTCAGATGCGATGGAGGAAAAGAGCCCGTACCGTGTTGCGTAATGTTCCAAGAGGTGCACGCTGAAGCTTTGCCGCATCTTCTTGAGGATGTCTGGGTCAGAAAACATTTCGTGGTCACGCCCATCTCACCGAACAAATGGCCAAAACCAAATTACGGCTATGGCAATGTCACACTCATCTCGCGAACCGTCGCAGTATCGCGAGCCAGCATCCTGACATTCGGATACTCTAACATGGGGCGTGGAGCTGTCGTCGTAGATGTCAAAGTCACCACGCCGAGAGCACATGATCCGCAAGACATCACCCTGCGGATAATCAATACACATTTGGAGTCGCTGCCCGTTGGGTCGCGGATGCGACCGCAGCAACTTGCGGTACTTGCGTCGTTACTTAGGAGGAAGGATGAGGTTAAGGGGGGTGTTGTTGCGGGAGATATGAATTCTATCAGCGCTGAAGATATGGACCTGCCTGTGGAGCTTAGGTTGAAAGACGCATGGAAGTCACATAACGATGACCCTTCAGGGTTTACGTGGGGGTACCAGGACCGGTGCGAGTTCCCTCCTGGTCGGTTGGACAAGATTCTGTATGTGAAGAAAAAGGCGTACGAAATCGATTCACCAAAGAGGATCGGAGAAGGGCTTTGTTTTGAAGACGAGTCTGGGGCATTCCTTCCCGCAGCTCCCCCTCGCTCCCCTCCACCTGCGCCAATGAAGTTTACTTTCACAGCTGTTTCTGCTCTTGTCCTGACTGCTGCTGGTGTTCACGGCTTTTCAGTGAATACACCGTAAGTACCTCTTCCTTACCCTTTGGGACAAATCCAAAACAAAAAAAAACAAAAAACAAAAACGTGTCATCCAGGAACAACGCAGTTGTCTGCCAGCCTATCCTCATTACGTGGGATACATCTGGCTCAAGCCGTATGTTGCTACCGCATGCATTCCAATTTGTGAATACTAAATCGCCGTTCATAAAGCCCCCTACTTTTTGGTCAATATCATTACTCTTTCTTTTCAAAATGTGTCTGACCTGTCCACTGTCGTCATTTTCTACAGAGGTTTGTAACTCGCTCTTATAATAACTTTCAATGCTGAAAGATCGATCAGCATCCAGGACGGTAATAGCCCCAACACCGCAGCGTTACTCGACCTTGGCGAGGTTAGTGGCAATTCTTTCAGTTGGAGAGTCAACTTCGAACCCAGTAAGTTTGCTTGAATTTTCTATATCATCTCTAGTTACTGATTGCAACATGCTTATAACAGATAGAAGACTTGGTCTGGCTTTACGTGACGGTAACGGTCAAGTTGCGCAATCTGGTCCCTTTGATGTCCAAAGCGCCTGTGAGTTTCTCACTCATCTTGCAATCTGTACCTTAATATTAATCCATGTATAGCGGATACCAGCTGTGTTGGCCAGAACCCATCGACATCTGCCGGCCCCACGACCGCCGGAAATACTTCTTCCGCTGCTCCCAGTGGCTCTTCTAGCGGCTCTAGCGCTTCTACACTAGTGACTCCCACTCCTAGCAGCACTCCCAGACCCTCTAGCCCCCCCACCTCGACCCCTACTACCCCTCCTAGTTCAAGGTGGGCTTATTCAATCTTCGTTCTTGACATCAGTTATTTACCGTCTTTTAATAGCTCCCGCCCGAGTTCTTCCGCCGCTAATTCTGCGTCTTCAAGCAGCAGGCCTACGTCTGCCAATGCTGCTCCTACACCCACTACCGGTTTCAAAGCTGCGGCTGCCCTTGGTGCTGCGGCCATTGCCCTTTTGGCCTAAAAGCAGTACAGGAAGGAGAAGCTTTTCATCCTTTTAAATTTGTTGTCGGACAAACCTTACTTTCTACACATTTACATCTTGTCTTGTAGTAGTCAAGCTAAGTCGCCCACTTTAGCTGGAACCTTTTGGAACTTTTTTACTGCTTAGATTGAGATTTTCATATTTCCAATGACAAGTGTTTAATTTCCGAAGACTTCAAAAACTAAGATTATAAGAATCTGGAATTTCGCTTGTAGTCTCCTTGAAATTTTGTTACGTAAGATAATCGGCTTGCTATTACCTCTTCCGCCCCCCTAACGCCACGTTAACTTCCAGTATGGTGTTGCGACGCCATTACCGGCCGCCACGCGATTGACCCTGAGATTGCAAAACAATCCGATGAAATTTCATTTTTGCGGCATTTCAGTGAAGACCATGCGATGTACTCCGCGGATTCCGTCCTACCCCACTTTTCTCCGCATGTTGGACAGAGGGTTATTCGTGCTTGGTTTCCAGACCAGCTTGCTCTTATGAGTAACTTGGTCGGCCACTTGTTTCGAGGATGCAGCAGTGATGCAGCTTGCTGCTGTGCTTCATGTACTCACCAAAGTTATTAGTGTTCCTCGTTGCTAGAGAATGGTTGCAAGGGCGCCTAAATTGACCGGTGATGCACAGGCAATAATAATCAATCTGCACTTCTGGTATCGATCGTTTGCCCCGACTCCTATTTTGAGAAACAAGCTTTTCCGTGATCAAAAGATATTGGGCTTCTTGCTTTAAATTGTCGCTCCTTTCTTCCACTCACGGAAGATTTAAATCCCCCCGCATCCCTTTAGATTACCGGTTCCTTTCTGCGAGTCGTCTAGGCCCGTTGATATTGCCTGCGTGATGGCTCACCCTCAATGGTCAATCGTTGACTTTATTCATACCGGCCCGTGGTGGAAAAATAAAGGTCACATCTTATCTATAGCTCCCTATTATTATAAACTTATACATCACCTCAGGCATCCTGCTTCTAAATTTCTGGCTGATTCTTCCCCTCCTCTCGTCCGTTGTCAATGGTTTAGATTCCTCCTTGCTGAATGGTGCGTGTCCCAGAAATTTTGGACACGTTCGTACGTTGTCTAACCTCCAATAGGCCTACAGATCATACCCGCATGGCAGGAGACTTTCAAACACCCGACAGGGAAAACGCTAGGTGCTAAATACTCTTATTATTTCCAATTAAAGTGAATGCTGACTTGACCTCGTAGGCATCATCAATGCTGCGCTAAACATTGGAGGTTTAGTCGTAAGCTTCATGTTGAGCCACGGAACTCACTATGACTGACTATGACCATAATTCTTGCCTTTCAGTCGTTGCCGATCTCTCCATTCATCTCAGACGGGCTAGGCCGCAGAGCAACCATGTTCATAGGCTCTTTGATCATGCTTGCTGGAACCGCATTACAAGTATCGGCTCAGAAAGTTTCAGTATTCATAGCAGCAAGAGTCATCAGTCAGTCTCGCATTTGGTCTGTCTCTTGTGAATCATACTTACAGTGTTGACAAAATCACCAGTTGGTTTTGGGCTTGAGTTCTGTGTCAACGCTGCTCCTCTGCTATTGATCGAGCTCTCCTACCCAACACAGGTTTGCAGCACCATCCTTATCCGATGTTGGCATTGCTCATTCAGCCTCCCGTGGCTAGAGAGGCAAAATCACCTCGTTATACAACTCAAGTTGGTATTTGGGTAGTATTATCTCAGCTTGGGTATGTTTTCCCAACCAAAAAAAAGCAACAGTCGCTCAAACCTTTTGAAGGTCTGCTTTGGCGCCTACGACAAAGCGGCAGATAGTATATGGTCATTCCGGGTACCAACTCTGGTTCAAGCCCTTATTCCTTTATGTCAAGCCTCCTTGATATGGTGCCCTTTAGTCTTTTACAGTTTTTAAACCAGTTAGTAACGAGTTTACAAGGTTTTTTCCTGAAAGTCCCAGATTCCTAGTTTCTAAAGGCTACGTGCGTCTTTCTTGGTAATAGCTTTACCACGAGTTAAACCTAAGCTATAGGAAGGAAGAGCCGCCGCAGTCCTCGCCAAATACCATGCCAATAGTGGCGATGAGCGCGACCCCCTTGTTGTCTTTGAGTTAGCACAAATCCGTCACGCTATCCGGATGGAGGAGGAGATTAGTAGAAGCACCTCTTTCAAGTCGCTTTTCGCTACTCCGGGATACCGGAAACGAATGATGCTAATTATTGCCATAGCTATGTTTTCCCAGTGGAGGTGAGTTGGCTCACTCTTTTTCCTGTTGCTGTATATCTGAAGTGTCTTCAGTGGAAACGGACTAGTATCCTACTATATCAATCTCATTCTTGAAGGCGTTGGAATTCACCAAACCGAAACCAAGGTTCGTCAAGTCTCTGTTCACAAGTTCAGTACTAAGAGTCCCTTAGGCAATGATCAACGGAGGTCTACAGGTAGAACGATCTATATCTGATCGTGGATTAAACGATACTTAAATGAGATGTTAGGTGTTCAACTATTTCGTCGCCATCGTCGCCTCTCTACTCGTTGATTGGGCGGGTAGGCGAAATTTGTTTTTGATTTCAAACGTTGGTATGTATCGACCCTCAACGTCCCCGAATACGTTGACTATACTACGCATTTTGATTTAGGCATGCTTGTTTGTAAGTCGTGTGCCTCACACGGAGAACGAGTTAAGCTAATTTTTATAAAGCTTTTGTGGTCTGGACTATAACCAATGCCCTGTACATCAATTTCGGAAATGTCGCTGCTGCCAAAGCTACCATTCCACTCATTTTTATTTTTTATCTGTTCTACGACGTTGCTTATACAGCGTTGCTTGTGGCATATACCCTCGAAATTCTGCCGTATAAAATCAGAGCGAAGGGTTTTGCCGTCATGGTATGCTTCATGCCTCAAATTTGCTCAGCATGTGGCTAACGTACGATCACAGAACTTGACTATCATGCTCACGGTCGCGTTCAACCAATTCATTAACCCGGTGGCGATCGATGCTATCGGCTGGTGGTACTACGTCGTCTACTGTGGTTGGCTGATTATCGAGCTCGTGTTTGTCGTAACGTTTGTTGTTGAGACCCGAGGTACGTCATGCGCTTCTATCAAGTACCTTCTAATACCTACACATATCATGAATCAGGGCGAACGCTGGAGGAAACTTCAGCCATGTTTGACGGGGACCAAGGCGCTCGCGATCTCCTAGCGATGGGTGGAGGAGCGGCGGCGATGACGATGGAAACTCGGCATGTAATGAACCTCGATAGGTTGCCCTCGCTTCCCCGTTATGAAAAAGGAGAATTCTTCGAGTTGCGTTCGCGACCGATGTCAGATGCGAGTCATACGTATGACGGACCAAGGGTTTTATGATATCGTAGTAAATCAATATGTATCTTTAAGTACCCATTATAAATATTCAGGACATCTTTGTTTATCAGGAACCAGAAACTAGTATCTAGACTTGTGAGCTTGGTATCCATACTTGCACATGATTAGCAAAGCAAGAGAACGTTCCCCAACCTTCCGCATCTATATTGAGTCTTCCGTGTTCTTGCATGAAGCTTTGGAAGACACTTCCCGCATATTTCTAGGGAATGATAGTAGGAGGTATGCAAAACCAGGAAAGAGTGGTTAAAACTCACGATGCCAACATTCATTCGAATAGTTTGCACACGGCTGTCATCGGAGCTAATATTTGAGGGGAGTGAAGGGTGCTTCAGAAGCATCTATGTGACATCACTAACCGTTGATTACTGAGTACGACCGCGCATCCGGGGTGGGTGCAATCCCCCATTCTGACGAAACCGATACAGTTCTTATAAGCTAAGTAATCCTGAGTTGGTCCGTACGCGAATTTTTGCCGGGCTTTGATCAGTAACCTTAGGTTCATTGCCACAGTCTCGTCGTAGCATTCGCGGTTTGGATACAAATCGCCGTAGAAAACACACCTAGTAAAGTATCATCAAACCGTAACCATAAACTTGAGTGAGTAAGCCTTACGGATAGCCATGACCTCGCAGGAGAATGATAGCATATGCCTGAACTTTAAAATCGCTATTCACCTAGACCCGTCGTGCAATTGTTTGTATGGACAGAAATGGAAAATAAGTACCCAGCTTTGTAGACTCTGGCCTTCAACCTATAACGCCAGATCTGTGTTTAACTGATAAGATATCCGTGGTACTATGTTGCTTACAGTGCTAGCAATATTAGGTTAATCAGCGTTACCTTAGGCAAAAGAGTTGTGATATGAGGCTTACTCGTGATTGTCCACAAAAGTGACTGCATCATTAGGTTTGACGTCCAGGATAGTGTTTCGCAGGATATTTCGAAGATCGTATCGGGATCGCTGCTCGCTCGCATGATGAAAATTCATGTGCAAGGGCACATCGAAGAAGGCGGTCTAAGATACAAGTAAATAACACTCGACAAGGGCGGCTGAGGTTACTCGCCTCCCCTTTGAATCGTCGAATATAAGACAAGATAACCTTAATGCTGTACTTTCACCTCAGAAAAATCCGATTGGGGTTTGCAGCAACATTCTTACTTTCCCGACCAACACTCAGCTAAAGTAACACATAAGCTATCAAAGAGGATAAAGAACTGAGAACTCACAAACTGCAAACATCTTTGGATTGCCCGACCTTTGTCGAGTCGACTTTATCTATCGCTGAAGTAAAACCAGTCGTGTGTAACATGTCCGTCAAACTTACAAAATGTAGCAGAAATTTGTGATCAATGTGTTTAATGGCGTCTAGTCTAAATCCATTGGCTCCTGCAGTCTATCAGGTATGAGACACAATCAGTTAAGCGGGTCGCGAATCGAATGTACCTCTAGAATCCAAGGTCCCCAATTGAGCAAGTCTTCTTGGACAGCGGGATGACGATAGTCGATCTACATTAGAATTCGTCATGGGAGGTATCGTGGGCTTACTATGTGCTTACGTCGACGCCCAGGAGGTAGTCATAATTCCCCAACTCCACATCAACTCGACGAGACCACCCTTTGTGACCATTTCCTATTATGCGAAAGATGCCTCTTTCTCGTCTCTTGTGGTCCCAATCCACACCTTTTCGTATGCAAGCTACTGGGAAGATAAGATTATGAACGAGCAAGTACCTGTGAAATATTGCTGTGACCATTTCAAGTTGCTGTACTATGTGTATATTCAGTCTCGGACTCGTGCCCGTAATCATTTCGGCGATTGACCTTTTCACCTCTTCCAGTAAAGTCAAAAGCCGTCCATCCCTATGTGATCAGACGTGAAAATATTGAATATAGCTTCGCAGGTTGAATTTGATATACCTCGATCTCCCGTTCTGGGCCTGCATCTTTGAGGCGGTTTTGAGAGCTTACGGGTATGACGTTAAAAATTTCAGTTCTGTCAGCTCCAAGTTTGTGCTGAGGTTCATGAGTCTGGGTTCATTTCTTAGATGGTGAGGACGGACATTCAAAACCGCATCAATCAGGATGTTGATCCCGTATTTTTTTGCAACGTTACATGCAGAAAGCAGCTCTTCTTTAGTACCCCAGCGAGTCTCAACGCTACCTTTCTGGTTAAACTCCCCAAGATCCCACTGGGAGAGATAAATATCAAACAAATGTAAGCAAAAGGACCTCGTACCAGGTCATACGCATCATAGCCACGTCCACCCTAAATAGGGATATATCCATAAGTGATAGCATTAGGCCACCTCTTGTGAACCTTACTATCTCTGCTGCTTTGTTGGGAGGTGGCAACCAAAGCTGCGTGAAACCAATGTCCGCTAGATTTGGAATTTCGTCCTCCAGATGTTTCCACCAACTCAAAGTATCATGCATTGATTCCCAGGTAAAAAATTGGAGCTAATAAATCTTTTCAGCGCTGTATATTATGGGGAGAAAAGAGCTGACCATCAAAGGGTTATCCGTGTTTTCTGGACCAAGTCTCATGCCGGGCAGCGCAGAGCGGCTTGCTTGGAATGTGCTCAAGAGCCATTGCTTTAAGGTAAGAAGCATGGCGCCGTGTCGTTGTCAGATCGACGAGCGGCAAATGAGTCAAACCCGAGTTAATTTTTGTAGGAACGAAGCTGGGCGCGACGGCTGTCATTGTCATCCTCCGGAGGTCAATCATCCTGTACTTACTGTTACACGAACTTGCCGCGTTACTAGTATAGTGAACTGATCGAATCGGCGTTTGCCGATAAATTATATAAGGCGTTCCAGTGCTTTTACAATTTTACTTAACGACCAACAATGCATCCCTTCGTCCTAGTAGCGTCCTGCTTCACTATGGGACACAGACACGATGCAATCCTTAATCTGTTGGTGTAGACTTAGCAGCCTCCTTAATCGCTCTTTTCCTGGCCGTTCTTATGCCGAAAAGAGTTTCATGCTGATGGCAACATGTAACTTGTATTTGTCAGTTTATCCCCCAAAATATATATCACTCGGTTTTAGGATGCCCTCTGCGCTTTTGAAAGATTTCGAGTCTGACCTGTCAGCTTATTGTCGACCTCTAGAATGTTCCAAATGCAAGTTGTCATCACCGTGATATATGGCAGCAGGAGGCTGTTGGCCAGCCAATTGTGTTTCAAAGTTATTGCTCTTTGCGGATTTCAATCGCGTCGAATCTAGAAGCGAATTGGGCTATTGCTAAAGTGGCCCCTGCAAGTCTAGGGCTAGTGACTACCTCGATGAGCGGGAAAAGTAATTATCCAGCCTACTTTTAGCCAAAAGGAATACTTATTACAGAGATGTGAGTGCCGTAAGGGACCAGCTGATTGTTTCTCGTTTGTAGCACCCCTGGACGAAAACCACACTTCGCGTCGCCTGCGATGAACTTGTCGAATCATAAGCTTCCCTGTGCTCATACTTTTACCAGCGATATGTTCCTCTAGTAGCTCGCAGTTCTCGGGAGAACCTTTCACGCGGAGGTTTTAATATGCTCTGCGGCTTTCACTATAAACCCTTTAACGTCGCAAAATGCGCCTTCGGTCCGATAAATCACCGTCTGCTTGCTCCATTCTATCACTAACTTTGGAGAAGCTGGGGAATTATGCACCCATGACGAAGCCGAACTGACAATTGTATTTGTCACCTGCGCTACATATAAAAGCACGTCTTCCATCAAATAACAAAGCTACCTAGTTTGCAACATGACAGCAGGTACTGGTCTCGGCACCAACCTATTATCAGCAGAGCGACGTAAAGTACTTGCTGGGCGTTCAGGATGGGTGAGAGTTACATGGCTATACTTGTTATGACTGCTACATCTACTCGAAACACAGGCTGGTTTGGTCCACAACCGACGGGTTTTTGCTATTGCTGTCTTCGCCTCTCTCGGCGGCTTGTGCGTCCTTTCCAACCCTGCCGCTATGGTAAAACTGACAACACTACAGGTTGTATGGTGAGATAATGACGTTCAGTCGCTTGCATAACCCTTTCGTCGCTCACTCCCAGTCTAGGATATAATCAAGTATGCTTAGAAATTGACTCTTCTAGCTTTTCATAACTGTCCATAGGGCGTTTTCTCAGGCGTGCTTGCGTATGTTCACCGAAATTTAATCAATTCGCACCATTCAATTTAACACCTCTCCAGCATGCAGTCATTCAAAACTCGGATGGCGTCTGCTGTCGACCATTCCGATACCAAGGGATGGCTAGTTGCTATTCTTGAGCTTGGGGCTTGGGCAGGTGTTCTCATGACAGGTAAAAATATCTCCTACTGGAAAAAAGTTCAAACGAAGCTGATGAAACCAGGATATTTCGCCGATAAAATATCGCGGAAATACACAATTGTTCTAGGTGAAAGCGTTATCACTACTTGATACCTCCACTCTAAACATCATTAGCTGTTGTTGTATTTTGTATCGGCGTTATCGTCCAAACAGCGGCGAAAGCACCACCCTCGATATACGGAGGTTTGTCGGATCGGAATCTATTTTCGAGCCTTTTATCTTATCAGCTACCGTAAAGGTCGCTTTGTAACGGGTCTCGGCGTTGGCTCGTTGAGCATGGCCGTTCCACTTTACAACGCGGAAATCGCACCCCCCGAAGTTCGAGGAAGCTTGGTCGCACTCCAGCAGCTGGCGATTACGTTCGGAATTATGATCTCGTTCTGGATAGACTATGGTGCCGCAATTTCGAAACCCGTTTATTTTGCCTTTGTATAATTATATCACAGGCACTAATTATATTGGAGGAACCGGTGACAGTCAACATGAAGCCGCGTGGAGGATTCCGCTCGGTTTACAGCTTGTACCCGCCGTAATACTTGGGGTTGGCATTTTATTTATGCCATTCTCACCAAGGTATGTTTGTGTTTCATCTTTGATTACTACTATTAATGCAGTCATTTAGATGGCTTGTAAATCAGGGGCGTGACGAAGAGGCGTTGGCCGTGCTCAGCCGTGCTCGTAGTCTCCCCCCCAGTTCTGACCTCGTACAAATTGAATTTTTGTAAGAGGGTCAGTTCGGTTAAAAGTCGCCTTTAACCAAGCACTTGTAGGGAAATCCGGGCACAATATCTTTTCGAAAAGGAAACCTCCGAGGCCAAATTCCCCCAATACCAGGATGGCTCATTCGCTTCTAATTTCAAACTTGGATTCTTTGACTACCTGAGTCTCCTCTTGAATAAAAGTAGAATTCTCTTTTTTAAACACCCTTCAACTAACCCATTTTTTAGACCTTTTGTATCGCGTTGCTGTAGGATCTTTGTATGCTTCATATTCATATTCGTAGAAAGGTTGTGCTGATCTATTTAGGACTATGTTTTTCCAACAGTGGAGTGAATCAAGTGCTAACCCTGCCGTTATAATTTCTAACTATGGTCGTAGCCGGTGTCAATGCGATATTATACTACGCTCCAAGCATCTTCCAGTCACTCAGCCTTAGAGGAAATGCGATTTCGCTTTTGGCAACGGGTGTTGTGGGAATAGCGTCAGTAGTATTCTTTCTATTGCTTCTAGTTGATAGACCAGCTATCTAGCATGTTTCTGGCAACTATTCCTGCAGTTCTTTGGGTGGATCAACTTGGTCGGAAACCTGTCTTGGTATCTGGGGCTTTCCTCATGGCAGGGTAAAGTTGAGATCTAGTACTCTCTCTGAAAGCTTTATTGAAGATTTTTAGATGTCATATCATTGTCGCAATCTTGACGGGTCTCTTCCACGATAGTTGGGAAAGGTATGGACAGAATCAGCATGCCCGATTGGCTAACCAACATATTGCATTATCTTAGCCACGTTGGTCTGTATCCTATATCATTGATACTTCGTCTTGATGCTGACTGTCTGGTAGCCGCTGGATGGGTCGCTTGCGTCTTCGTTTGGATCTTCGCCATCGGTAAGTGCTTCAAAATGAAGCTACCTTTGTACCACTCAAAACGGAACCCAGGTTTTGGCTACAGTTGGGGTAAGCAGTATGGGGCAACGTGCACTATATCCTTTTTAATTTCACTCTAGGACCTTGCGCTTGGATTTTGGTTGCCGAGGTAGTGTTTCTGCTAATCTTTCATACATAACTACTGAGCTTCTTGCAAGATCTGGCCTCTCAGTGTTCGTGGCAAAGGACTGTCCATCGCGGCTTCGTCTAATTGGGTATGCTATTAGCCACCATCTCGTTACTTAGTCTGATTCAGTTCCCTTAGATGAACAATTTCATAGGTGAGTTGTTAAGGAGTGTAAACTATATACTTTTACTTGACAATGCATTCCAGTCGGCCAGGTAATACAGAATGTTTTGATTTCGTAACGCTTCATTTTTAAGTCTAACTTGCAGGTTACACCGACTATGCTCGACCATCTCAAATTTGGAACTTTCGTGTTCTTTGGGGTACGCATTTTTAGCACAGTAATTCCATGGAATTTAACCCCTCATGCTGGCCATGTAGGTCTTCTCCCTCCTGGGCGGCTTGTTTGTTTTATTCTTCGTGAGTGATAACCCGATCTAAAGTTTTATGACGACTGATGTTAACTATAGGTACCGGAGACAAAAGGTCGCCGATTTTCTCATTTTAAATATGTGTTGCTGAGATCGTGCCATTCAGGTTTGTCTTTGGAGGAGATGGATGAGGTGTTCGGAAGTTCTACGGGACTTGCCATTGCTGACCAAGAGCGTCAAAACGCAATTTATCGCCGGCTTGGTTTGCTCACTGACACCGACCGCACTTCGAGCGAGAAGAATGCTCCTAGTGCTCAGCGTGCATATTCAGATGCAAAGGAGGCATAGGTGTGATAACAGTTTAAGACCAAGGATGGATAAAATACCTTTCACGACTATCTTACATATGTTTTGTGTGATTATGCACCTTCCGCAGCAGATTCGACCGAGCCCATATATTAATAGCATAGCGAGGTCGTATCATGCTATCGCTTAAAACTATTCCGAAGCATTGAGCCAATGGTTTCAATCACGCTCCCTGAATTCGACCTTGCGAGAACATTTTCCGAATCCTTCACAGGAGACAAAGCCAATGGGATGTTCAAACCAGCATCACCTACCTGGATATTAGTAGTGTTTATACATTAGCAAGAGATCAACTAATCGAAAGTGAGCAAAGACAAACATTTGAAGTGAAGTCAAACGTCGACGTTTGAATACCAGTCGGAAATATGTTGATCTTTCTTCTCTTTTTCTTCGCCGCAGGTTCTTCCTCCGCCTCCGTTTTGTTTTTCTCTTTTTCTTTTGCGGGGTAGACTGGTGACTTAGATCGTGCTTGCACGCTTGCACTTCTAGCGCGATTAGGCGCTTTTCGTCGGACTTTTCCATTGTTGTTGTGGGCTTCGTCCCCTGTACGCCTGGCTTTCTTGGGCTTTTGTGATGCTGGTCCGGTCGTACCCTCATCGTCGATTTCAACCTCTTCTACCTTTCGCTTATGTCTACTCGGTTTAGGCTGAGCCTCAGTGTCAGACTCCTCTCGTTCTATGGTTGCTTTAGCTTTGCCCTTGTTCTTGGATTTTGGTCGGGGTCTTGTATGTAGTTCCTCCTCGGCGTCACTGCCCCTGTCGCCTTCAGCGAGTGAACCATGATGCTTGGACGGTCTGACCGCTACTTTGGTGGTTCTGTCCCTTGTCGTTGCCTCCGCATCATCCAACTCTGCTGAGTCCACGCTTATCGGCGGCGTGCCGCTATTCATTTGCCGGGGTCTAGGTCTGGGGCGTGGTACAGGTGACTCTGAGTGTGGCGCTATTTTTTCACCGTCAGCGGTCTCATCTCCAGATGGCAGCGAGACAGGTTTCTATCCAATGCTGAGAGCGTCAGGTAAACGCCGCGAAGAGGCTGACAAACCTTAGTGCGTTTAGCATCCAGAGCTTCTTTAAGTTTAGATATCTGTTTCATGGCCCTAGCAAGCTGCCGCTGTGCGTCTTCACTAGCATCTTCGTGCTGCCCAGATGCAGCCTGTTTGACAAAGAATGAGAGTCGGTCAACTAGCAGTTGACATTAGACACGAACTTGCCACTCTTCAACGCTTTCCTTCAGCCGTTCGACTCTCTTTTTCTCTTTTCCTAACAATCTTTTGTGTTCTTCTTTCGCCTCCTCCAATTCAGATTGTAAGTCACGAATTTGGGTTTGAAGTTTGTCATGCTTTTTTCGGTGTAACTCAATTTCGATATCGCCTTCATTCTCCAAATTTTGCCATTTTTCCAGTTGCGAATGCATCTCGGCATTAGCACGTTTCAGGTCATCATTGTTACGCTTTAGCTCGTCGCGTGTTGTGCTAGCGCTCTCTGCCTGAAGGTTGGCTCGTTCGAGTCGCTTCGATGTCTCCTCCTTGATAGCGCTCAATCGGGCTACATCTTCTTGCGAATTCTCAAGCATGATCTGGTTGGAATTGGAAAATGTAAAAAGAGAAGCGGAAATTAGACGAGACAGAACATACTTCTAATTTTTTCTTTTCCTCCTGTAGGATAGATATTTGGTTGTCCTTACCTCTAAGTTGGGCAATATACTCTGCATGTTGTCCTTTCGAATGCCTAGTATGTTGATTCAATTCGATGGTCATGGCTTGACGTCCCGCTTCCAACCTTTCCATCCTGTCTTCAAGCTCCGCCTCCCGAGCTTGAAACGTTGTAATCCTAAAGTCCCGCTGTAGTCGTAGGAGTTTCTCCTTTCTTGTAATATCCTGCTCCTTTAACATGTTTGCTCTCTCCATCTCTAGTGCTACCAGGTTTCGCAGCTGGACGACGCGATGGCATGAATGAAGTACATCGCACGCCTGGCTCCACTCTACTTTTTCCGCCTTCCATTGCTTCTGCAAGTCAGCAATAACCTCTTTAGATCGCGCCGTTTCGTGAGCAAGTTGTTCCGCAAGCTTTTGCTTTGCATGTTCAAGAGTGCGGCTTCTTTGAACTAGGTCATCAATCTGTGATTGATTTGAGGCTTCCAGCGAGGGTATAGTAGACCCTAGGGGTGTTGCTCCTCGAGGCATTGAGGGCACGCCGGCACGGATGGGTTGACTGCGACGCGCAAGTTTGATCGAACACGTGCCTCGTCAACTCTTCACAAATGGCTCCTGGTAGACCAGTCAAGGCTATCAAGGTCACCGTACCTCGCCACAACGCACAACGTCTAGGAACAAAGCTCGAGGGAGAAATTAAAAACTTAGCCCGCTCGAAACGCATCCGCGCTGAGATTTATCAGCCAAGCCCCGAAATCGCTCAGGCAGTGGTGAGTGTCATAAAATCTCTCACCTTCTTTCCTTTCATCCAGACTATTGCTCATAGGAGAGCGCATCTGAGTGGAACTCTCTTCTGATTACTGCTCGTGCTGAGCGAGGTCCACAATGGGATGTTGGTACACAGCAGTACGCAATCAGTTCAGTTCCCGGCCATTGAGCTCATCTGAACCTTAATGCAGATTTTTGATAGATGAAGAGTCAGACTTGTACTATGATCCTACAACGCTCCTGGAGGCTGTTAAAAAGCAAACAGACGCTGAGAACGCTGAAGAGCAGCAACAACAGCAACCCCCGGCAAACGTGCCACTACCCCACCACCAAACTCATTCGCGACATCACACGCCCAGAAATGACAGAGACTTTCATATGCAGGCTCCTCATCATCCAATAGGTCCTCCGGGACATGATCCACATCATCGACCGCATTACGCGCCCCCCAACTACCCATACCCAGCTACTCCGCAAAGGATGAACATGAATATGGGTATGGGGAGCCCCTCACCAATGTCACGCCCCTTTCCTGGAGGCCAACCAGGAAATCTTTATAATCCCCCTATAACTGGCCAGTTCTTTGGAAACGAAGCCCAATCGCCGATGCGGATGAATCCAATGGGTAACATGGGCATGATGAATTCCGATCGTAATATGGGGGGCCCACCACTTGCAGGGATTCCAGGAATGGGGATGGGTGCTGGTGGTAGCATGGGCGTTGGAATAGGTGGTGTCGGCATGGCTGGTGGAATGAGTGGTGGTGGGATTAACGGTGTTGGAATGGGCGGTGGTGGGATGAATGGTGTTGGAATGAGTGGCGTCGTGATGGGCGGCGGGATGGGTGGTGGAATGGGCAGTGGTGGAATAGTTAGGGAAATGGGTGGTGGTGGAATGGGCGGAATGGGCGGAATGGGTGGAATGGGTGGAATGGGTGGTGGCAGGATGGGAGGGATGCAAAACGTAACTATGAACATCCCGATGGATGGAAGGTTCCCAATGAATTGATGCAGCCTTGGTATCGATAGAGTAGGCTAATCTGTGTTAATGATATATTATCTGCTACCGTCATATCCACAAGTATGCTATACATATATTTTCCCCGCACAACCAGAATTAAATATCAAGCTATCACCAAGTCTCCCTTTATAAATTTAGTTCTTGACCTGGTTTTGGCGTCCAGATAACAGCCACTCTAGGAAATTCTGCTTTGGTGATGATGCTATGTGGCGTGTGGCGTCACTGTCCATGAAGGCCAGTCGATGCCAAATTGAAGTAAAAATAGCTCCCTCACATCGGATGTCAACCATATCCCTATGTACATTCAATGGCTCGACGATCGAGTAACAATCACTTCATTGGGTTTGAGCCTCGACTCGAACGATGAACGTCATCTTAAGTATCATGGCCTGGCTTCAAGGAGGCAGGTCAAGTAGTAATGTCTAGTCCTGTCAATGGGAAGATACACACAAGTTCAGCCTAGCTGCATTCTCATAGAGGCAAACAAGGACGAGGCGAGCGCTCGAGGCAGCACCTATGAGATAGCCGTGCCATTGCGGGGCTTGATCGATTGGAAGATTTATTCAAGGCGGATGGTGCTCGCACATATGTACGATAATGCGTGGACCATTGTTCAGACTGTGACCTTTCATGTATATCATGTCCCACCCGCATTGGTTTGACCATCTACATTGGGAGACGACATACTAGTAGAAGTCACCATCTTAAGCGCATGAAGTCCAGTAGAGCAAAGCGCTGGCCGTCTCCACCAGCAGTAAGCAGCAAAGTATGTCCACTGGCAGACCTGGGTTCGGAAACAACACAGTATGGGACGTATCAACACGTTAATTATTTATATATTTTTGCTGTCGCGGATAACTTGAAACCGGATGAGCGGGCTCGTGAGGAGTCCAGTAAATATACGGCAAAGAGTCGTGCTGTAGAGCCACTGAGATATGGCTGACTTTTAGCTGGCTTGGGCACAGAGGTCTTTGTGACGTTAATAGAAGTTTGGATGTCTGTGTTAATCAGTGGGGATGGGATCATACGTAGAAAGGGGTACTGTGATGAATCCAGTGAAACCGGACCCTATAGCTGGCATTTCGTGGATATTATAACAGGTCTACCCAATGCAAGGTGACTACCTACACCACGTACCCTTATCTATCTCACCTCCAACTAGTATATCAGCACGCTAGATCGATATAGTGAGTTTTTTTTGGAGCTTCCGCCAGCGTCTGACTCAGTATTTACATATTAGTGGTGTTCAACATCCATACGCTCTAAAAGGTGCAATTTTCTCTTTCCAAATCCGACACCAAATCAACTTACTTCAACCATGCAAAGTCCGATGCAGAGCGATGTGGACACAGCCATGACCAGAGACCAATCGGATGGAGATCAGGACTCCCTCTTTGGTTCTCCTCCATCCTCGCCAGGTAGGTCGCAGTCGCCGGCCTTGGCACTTCCATGTGCTAGTGATACTACACAAAATGTGGGGACCATTGCACTTCCTGGGTCCCATCATTATTCTAAACCTCCAGTCAATCCGCTAGCCCCCCCTTTGAATTATGTTGCAAGAGTGCCAGCTCAACATGGCGGCCCATCGACCGAGTCAACAAGTCAAGGAACGTGTTTGATAACATCCTCAAGTCTTCCAGGATCTCGTGCATCTTCTGCTGGTTTCCTGACTAAATCTCGGAAACAGCAGCGCAAGTTTAAAGAACGTACACATCGGCCCCCCCCTCCCGAAATACCGTTGCCAGATCCCTCTGATCCTGTCCCTGCGAATTTCTTGCGAAATCAGTCAGCTCTTTTAGGAACGGCAGGCTTAGTCGGTGGCGTGAAGCCCGCTAACCTTTCAGTCCAACACACACGAGGAATTTCACCTTCCAACCCGATTGTCGTTGAGGAAGAAACATCGAGCACTAGATTCAGTTCACGTCCGCATCTTGACTCCACTAATCCTAGTACTCTACCCGTTTCTATCGAGGACATTGTCTCAATATTGGTCCGCCAAAAAGACCTCTTTCCTGTAATGGCAAGTTTACTCAAACTAATCGCCACTGGATCCCGCTCCTCTCAGACATCAACTTATACCAGCTCTCATACTCAACTCGCAACCTCAACACCATCTTCATCCGGTCCTCCCCTGAAAAAACGTAAATTAACTCGTGTTCCAGCTGGTGCTGCGGATTGGGATGTTCCTTACCCTTTTCTGCCTGGCCAAGGCCCGGTGTCATACCGGACAACCTGGGAACGCGAGCGTGGCAAACAATTGATATCTCAACTAATGAATCTGATCGGAACTGCGATAGGGAAAGCTACCGCACGGTTACACTACCCAACCAAGCAGCAGCCTTCTAGACTAGCAGGATCATCGTCCTCAAAAGTGGCGACGGAACCAAAAGTCTGTGGACATTACAGGTTAATCACTGCCACATATGGTCCTCCTGGCGGATCGTCAGCAGCTCGAAACCCGCACACGCCACCGATAACTAACAACGGTTTGAAGACGCCCACAAATAATAATTCATCGTCAAACCAGACCATGATCTCAGAATCTCAGCCTCCAGCTACTTTAGATCAGTTGGTAGCGTCCCTCCTGGCTGCAACGCCTCGGAGTATCTTACCGGACAGTGCAAACTCAATTCCTTTGGCTGCAAACAACGTAGATATCAGCTGCCTCGATGACGTAGCTCAAAAGACAACTCCAGCCTCCGATTTCTCTATACCTCAAAATTTTGATCAAAGTATGGTGGAAAGCTGGATCGACATCTTGCAAACGTTCCCAATGTCTGCAGAGGCATTTTCCCAAGCATACGATCCGCAACTTGAAGCCAAATCTGGAGCATCATCTTCTGCAGGCGACGAGGAATTTGATTTTTTTGCCTTTGATCGCAATCAGCCCCGCTCAGCTCAGACGGACTCCGCTTCGTTAAGTCCAAAGAATATTACCACGCCCACAGACTTTGACGCTATACCCCATCGGTCAAATTCCTCCGAAGCAACGTTGTCAGTTGATACGCTTCCTATTGATCCTATGCTTCTGGCCATCTCCTTGTCATCGCAGTTGAATCCAGCAACTGCGGCCCCAGTGATAGAAAATTTGCCCCCCTTCGCTCCTTCGCCAATGCCTTCATTCACTTCGTCAGGTGATACGGGACCATATACATCGATCACCGTGCCAGATGTTCACAAGATCCCGAGTGGAGATAGGCCGATCGCGCCAAATTGCCAGGCCCTAGACCCTAGGCAAGGTATGTAGTTTTGCGCTTCATTAACCAACAGACTTATGATTTTCCATCAAGGTGATACGGCTGAGTTAAGAAGCGTCGTGGGGGTGGATACCTCTGATCGTGGACGGATACGGGCGTATGACCTTCCAGTCCTTAATAAAGGAAAGGGTAAGGATATGACCGCCCACGCTTCTGAGCCGCTGCCACCCCTTTCCCCAACAACAGCTCGGGCGGGCTCGGGATTGCCTGACCTCGCTCGGCACTCCACAGTCACCCACCAAAGGCGTACTACACATGTTGTCAGAGTGAATAAGTCCGAAGTCGTGAGACGTGCTGAAGAGCGAAAAAAACAGTTGACCGCTGAGATCAATAATGTCAAGGCCCAACTTTGGGAAACAACAATCGAACAGGGGATCTTGTCGCATATGAATAAGTATAACCGCCACGTACCATAGTTTCTCTTAATATACCTTAGATTTAGGGTACTGCAATAGTCTAGTGTGCAGCTTCCGATGAATGCATTAACAGTGTTTGAACGGTGGTGCATCGCATTGCTCATAATTACGGACAAGTGTATGATTATTTTTAAAGCCTTGGCTTGGACCCATCGTCGGAGATTTTGACTAACCTTTATGTCACCGGTTAGTTGATGAACCAAATCGGAGCGGCAGATGGACATACAATTTCCCAGTGTTACCACCTGTATACAACATAGGCAGAGCGACTGGGCATTGCTCGATGCCACCCTCGACAATGTGAAATTTATGTTTGATGGATCCTTCCGCAAGGAGAGTACTTAGATACTTGAAAGCTTCAGGAAAGCGATCAGTGTGATCGAATCTGTAGAGTATTTAGCTTAACTGGTACTCTAAAGATCTATACATACACAATGAAACCCTTCATTAAAGCGCGTTGTGCGATGAGTGTCTGATAGTTTCTCAGCCCAGTTGGTTTTGCTGCGTCTGAAGAGGATAATAAGCTCTTATTGGGCACTAGGGGACATACGTGAGCCTCTCAATATCAGCGTCCTTCATGACCGCATACTCGGTCATACCTATAAACTGATGCTAGGATCGCCAACAAGAGTGGAATACATATTACAACATACCCCATAGACCACGAACATTATCGCCAACTTTGAAGGTGCTTCCGGGACCAACCTCGACGACGAGACCTAGACCAGTCGCTCTCATGACCTAAAAACCTGTTAGCATCCCATCCCAATATTTCTTAGCGTGCTTACCTCGCCTATCTTAACAGGGGGCAGATAGCTCCGCGCATCACGAACATAACCTCGCATGGCGGGGTCCAAAGAAATATATGTGACTCGTATTAACACCTCGCCTTCGCCAGCTTTGAGATCAAAGGGTAAAGTCTCTGTGCGGAACGTTGTGGGCTCAAAGTCAGCCACTGGACGCTCGTTCAACACGATTCGCTTGTATTCTTTGGGAGAGGACATTGTTAACCTGGGTGTGGAGTGGGGATGGCGATGCATTGATATTTATTACGATCTTATGTATTTTCCAGTTGCGAACCACCGATACGGAATTTGTTGCGCCGGAAATCCATCAGCAAAAAAAAGTTCATCTGTAAAATCAAAAGGCCATGTGTTGTCGAGGGAGTAAGTGGCTACATGGGGAGTCGGGGTGAAAATGAAAGCGATATTATGGAATCATCATTGCCGTTGATTTGTGCATCAGGAGATGGGAACCGGTAAATTTTATTCACCGTTACAAGCTAGGTAAAAACAGGATTGCCCTGTAGCCCTCGTCAGCTGAGCTGATGCATACTGTTCTGATCTGGATACTGTGTATCATGATGAAGTCTGTAGCTAGAGACGAGTGTCAAGTAGTGCTATGCCTCCTTCCTTTGCCTTTTCGGTATCAGTTTGTCATCGTCTGAATCTTCATTGTCTTGTGGTTCCGATTTATCGCCTTTCAGCCCCTTCATTTTCCTCGTCTGTAGTTTACTCAGATCTTGCTTCCCAACATGGACCCGTCCTCTCAAGTCACCCATCTCATCCACCTCCATATTTTTCCGCTTCTTTCCTAAGCCCTGCTCAATGTCGGTCTTCTTCAGTTTTGGTCGTTGCATTGCTTGTTTTAACAAGTCTGGATCGGCAGGCTTGTGGCGTCGCAGGGAAAGATCAATATTTGGACCCATGGGTACCAGCTCGACGCGTGGAATGCGTGTGCCAGAACTATGCAGGCTTGTAGTATACGTCCGAATGTGGACTTTTGGTAGAGAAGATGTATCCTCTGCAGTGGATGACTGTTGGTTCAGGTACACAGCATCGGAGGCGTGTGTTAGGGAAGACGGAGTTGGTGCACAGCTGATGCTGATGATATGCTCAAGGCCTGTGAGGCATATTGAGTCAATGACTTCACCATTGAAGAAGTCTATTAGCATTGACTTCAATTGGATATAGCGGGGGTGGGTATCGAAGAGTTCAGAAACGAAATGTAATAATGGTTTGTGTCCTGGTGTTGACTTTTTTGTCTGGTCCTCATTGAACAAAAAGCTCATGAATCAATGACATCGTGCGCACCTTGAAGCTGTCCATCCCAGCCCATCTTTCTACCCCGACTTCAATCATATCAAGGACCTGATTATCGTACATCCGCACAAATGTCAAACCATTAGGCCGTTTTTTCGTCGTCTGCCCAACGACGAATAAAGATGCGTCGTTTTTTGCTGCCCAAAACTCTAAAGATGTTATTGAAGATGAGTTGGTGTCGAAAGGATGAATAGCATTCTTTTTGGAAAATGAAATCGCATGAGGTCGTTTCAATGCCATCTAGAGTAAAGATTGAGCATTTTCATCAAGTCCAGGAGGTGAATGGCCACTGACAAGATCGCGCATGACAGCATTGAGGACTTCACCAGTATGTGTGCCTTTAACAAAAATTGTAGTTCGAGCATCTTCTACTTCCTTTGGAAGACGAGCGTCTCTGTCGGATCATGGGGAATCCAGCCCCCCTCGAGGCCTTTCTGATAGCTCCACTCATCAGCGTTTTCTGCCTATAGGAGTCACAATGGATTGGAGTAATGCTATAAGATGATTTCATTATCGCACCTTCCAGGTCCAAAATACCCAACCGGAAATACTCTCTCCTATCTCGACCTGAACCTCCCAGTATCTGGGATACAACAATCAGTCTACTTTGAGCAACGAAAACCGAGACTCACTTTCTGAGAAAGGCTTTATAGGAATCAGAAAAGCCGGCATAAGCGCCAGTAAAATTGGCACATGAGCCATGGAACTGCGAGTTCGGGCCCGGAAACCATGTTCCATCCCAACGCGAGCCGACGCCTCGACCGTTTAACCATTTCGCGCAATCTGTCGGTGCATTTGACCATTCGCCTATGATAGTCCAGATATTCGAAGACTGGTAAGAGGAAAGAGTATCTGAGTATGTGCATGCAAACTGCAAAGAGGCTATAAATCGATGATCGTTTTTTTATTGGGGCATCTGCGTACTGAAATATGGTCGTCGAATGATCGACTGAGTTCTAGGTCACTGAATATTTGATACTCGTGCTATAAGGGTAATTCAAACATTACGATAGCAAATTAGCCGGGAGGGGACATACAAAGTCCATAATAACACCTTGAGCCCTTGGATATGTTAAGAAACCATCCCAGCTCTAATACCCATAATAAGCATTCTGCACGATGATAAAAATGAGAAGATATTACCTGAACCCCAAGAAAAGCGTCGCCAATCATTACTTTGATGCCTGCACCTGCAGCTTGTCTGACAGAGTCATAACCGTCCAACCAAAACTGTCTCACAGTTTGAGCCCAATCGTCTCCTCGGAACCCTGCTGCTTCGTTCAAAAGTTCAATGACGTCTATCATACCTCCGACGTTTTTCGCAATGTAGCGAATAGTGTCAATCGTCCGCGTCACATTGGCAGGGTTCAGCGCCCACACGGGATTAGAAGTCCGTTGACCTGAGTTATCGTAGCCGTTCTGGGACCCGGGTGCACCATGAATATCAAGAATAACGTGGACGGAGTGCTGCTTGGCCCAGTTGAGCGCACGAAGAAGATATGGCCAGGCACCTGGCGTGTATGGCGCGGCGCTGAAAGAACTTTCTGTATCTGAGGAGGTGAGTGGAACAGACCAATATCCTATTGGTATTCTAAAATGAAAATTTATTAATCGTAGAGCTTATTTGATGAAGGTGCAGACCAACCGAACGTGATTCAGCCCCGCCGCTTTAATAGCAACAAAATCTTCTTCTGTGATCCACTGAAAAGACAAGTCATGTGTTGGAGCGGGACACGAGGTGGGCTAACATACTGTGTCCCAATGTTTTTTGAGTATTCCTAGCGAGGCCTCTGCGCCTAAGATTTGACCGAGAGTGTACTCGTCAACGATTGCATCATTTTTAGTGCCTTCAAATATACTGGGTGTGATCCAGGGCTGCACGAGGGTTAAGGCATTTAAATCAGGGTAAGGGAAAAAACTACCTCTAGTACAAACCACCCTCCACTAAAAAATCATGTGTCGTGGTCAGGAATGTTTTACATAAGGGACAATGCGCACAGATTAACACCGCGGATTTTTTGACTGCTATAATCGAAAGGTACAAACGGAGTGGCTGTTGGACTCGGTGAGCTTTGAGAGCTTCGAGACGTTGAGACCACCGTCGTGCTCGTGTGGGTAGGTTGTAGTATGGAACTGCTAGTACTTGGGTGAGTAGAGGACGTTTCGCCTGACGAACCAGCGAGGTTTCTCCCTGTAGCTTTGAGCCGGCACTGTTGAGAGGCAAGAACGCCTAGATTGTGGAAAACGGTTGTATGACAAAGTAGAGCAAGCCCAAGAGGAAGGGGATGCATTCGTAGTTGTACAGAGGCTTTGGACCTAGCGCTGGTTGGGTGATTTCAAGGTATATACTATACATGACGGTCCGGAGATAATTTTGGAGCTTCAAGTTAACCACGAGGTAAGAACGTGCCGTACAATAAGCTTGACTCCAATGTTCTTGGCAACATCCAGTTTGAAGTAGGAAACCTTCAGTACAGGCGGAAATTTGTATGCATAGGTTTACGAGCAGAAGATGAGATGTCACTCGTGTGCATTTCGAGTGCGTTTCTCATTTATTTACTTTAAGAATGAATAAGAGATCATGGAGTCTCGTTGTTTATTCTCAAAAATAATTCAATTATGTGGGTATCCTCGACCACGGGATACTAACTTCATAACCCTTGAAGGTCGTTGACCAGGCACCGCGTGCTGAAATTCTTTAAGCACTTCAATCACGTCCGCTCTGATCTTGAGTGTCGAAGTTAATGTCGGACAGCGAAATGCTGAATACCCGAATCCATGCCAAATCACAAGAATAAAGAACATTCGCAGCAAGGGCTCAAACAGATACCTTTATCCAGTGAGCTTTGCATTTGTAATGGATCTTTCTGTAATTGCGGACGGCTGGTACTCGAGAGTGGTTGTTGATACCATCTTCGGACAC
>JABCKM010009941.1:40827-51701 GCA_018221805.1 Rugosomyces carneus
AGTTTTGTTGTTATATTCGTGCCATTACCATAATGTAGGCTAAAAGGTAGAGCACCACGTGTAGGAAGGCTGAAGTTCTTCGTCCTTCCAGGATCTTACTCGTCTTCATAACCTGAAACTGGTCTTCGTACGCGATTTGGAACTGTCGATCATTAATATGGGACACATTAAAGGTAGGTGGTCGGCATACGTGGGTAGGATACTGGAACGGGCTCTGCTGGACGATATCCCAAACGTTCACGGATTGGTGGTATTGTAATCACCATGACTGGTCCTATAGTTCCGATTACACACGAGTAAAAGAGTACTGTATGTTCGTGCGCTTGCCGTTGCTGTAGTGCAAAAAATATGAGTCAACTGTTCAATCCGTGTACAGTTAGAGGAGATACCAGATAACGGTATGTTTGGCGAAATGGAGAGAGGAGGGATGCCATGGTTGGTTGCGGGAGGAGAGTCTTAACCTGATCACGTAATCCTCCACACCTCTCCTCATAACCAACAACCAGCCATGTCTATGGAAGAGAGCATCAGCTTGGAAGAGACTAACAAGATCCGCATATCGCTCGGATTGAAGCCTCTCACCGAGGATGCACCTCCAGCAGATGACAAGGAAAAGCAGGCAGAGGATAATTATGCGAAGAGGCGCGAGCAGGAAAAGAAGGAGCGCGAGTCAAAGTACGTTAATCGTCAGGTTTCCTTATGAAATGTATGATGACATTTTGCACATTTTGCTAGGCAAATACAAGACAGGATAGCTAAGTGAGTCGCTTCTGCTTTTTTCTATACCGTCACTTCCATGTTTCGCGGGCAAACTTAGGCCCACGACAAACTAAACCGTAAGAACTGGGCATCAATGCTCACGCGTCCTTCGATAGGGTACGAAATCGAAGAGAGCTCAATGCTTCGCTCAAAGGCTCGACTCTCGGTGATGTAGATGCGGACGTTGATGATACGCTCAAATGGATCAAGAAGAGCAAGAAAAAGGAGAAGGAGCTCGCTAGGAAGCGGCAAGAAGAGCTAGAAAATATGGACAAGGTGTTTCAAGGCGATGAGTACACGGAACGTCAGTGAATCAAGTCCATGAAATCCCTCTTTACTCAAAACTGTCATTCTCAGGAGATCTCGAAGGCCTTAAGGTCAGCCATGACTTCGACACCATGGACGAGGGTGAAGCACGCATACTCACCTTGAAAGATAGCCGCATTCTTGATAACGAAGGTGATATACATTCCTTGTGCTGATTCGTTGGTGCTCACATGTACATACAGAGGATGAGTTGCAGAATATCGAAATGATAGAAGAGGAGCGCACCAAAAAAAACAATGAACTCAAAATAAAGAAGCGAGACTATACAGGCTATGATGATGACGAATTCGTTGAAGGTAATCAAGGCATGAAGCATTCTGTTCTAGCAAAATATGATGAAGACATCAATGGCGCACAAGAGAATGTAAGCCTTCAATATTCATCCCAATATCGTCAACTTATCATAATCACAGGGATTCCGGTTGGGTTCTTCAATAGTTTCAGCGAAAACCCAACATGAAGAGCACAAGAAGCAGGTGGCTGCGTCAGTCAATAAGTCACTTCTGTCAATAGACTATACTAGTTGGTAACGTTTCCACAACCTCACGTCATGAGCTAAATATTTGATTAGAAAACCAGGAGACCACCGATTATTTGAAGGAAGGAGATGTTGGATTCAAGAAGCCTAAAGTAAGTAGCTACGCCTCCTTCTGTTCAAGCCAAGCTAAACTACTGTAGACCAAAAAAAAGCGGCCGTCACGTCGTGTGCCTGAGAGCGAGCCTATACCTGAGGATGGAATGGACGTAGACCTGAAACCTATTATCCCAAGGGTCAGAGACCTAGATGCTAACTTCATTGACGATGACGATCTTCAAGCCGCCTTAGCTCGTGCAAGAAGAGCCAAACTTCAGAAGGCAAAAAAGTTGACCCCAGAACAGTTAGCACAAAAAAGTACGGTTTCACAACTACATATCATACTCAATCTGATAACCTTTGGTTAGTTGCTCAACAAAGAGCCCAAGAAATGAAGGAAGACGAAGAGGCCATTAAAGTTGAGTCCGACCAGGAGAATATATCCGCGTCAGGAGGACTCACTTTTGATGAAACGTCGGAGTTTGTGCGTGTGGTGGGAACCAACCCAATTGTGAAACCAGAGATCAGTGAGGCTGCGAGTAAGCCTGCTCCAACACAGGCGAAACGGTCACCATCGCGTGACGTCTCGATGGCTCCGGGAGATCAGGCAATGGAAGAGATTGAGGCAGGGGAGGTCGTTATGAAAGAGGAAGAGGAGGAGGAAGAAGAAATGGCTATACTTAATGCTATTGAGAATGCCATCAACGCAACCGAGGCCGAAGAAAGCGGGCAAAACGTGAAGCAGGAAGAAGATGTAGCCGTTGGTGGTACATCGGCAGAGCAAACATTCAGCACAGGCATGGCGTCCACACTTAACATCCTTCGGCAGCAGGGTATCCTTGCAACACCTAGTGCAGACCAGAGCTCCCGTGAGCAGACTCAGCTACAGCGCGACCTGTGGCTGGCTGACCAGCGT
The DNA here is from genome assembly GCA_018221805.1 of Rugosomyces carneus. Taxonomy (NCBI): domain Eukaryota; kingdom Fungi; phylum Basidiomycota; class Agaricomycetes; order Agaricales; family Tricholomataceae; genus Rugosomyces; species Rugosomyces carneus. Next base: position 43,404 of record JABCKM010009941.1, read on the forward strand.
CGGCGTGTCGCACAACGTGAATTGGAACGCCTTCAAGCCCGCGGTGCAAACAAGGATCAAGCACAACGAGAGTACGATAATCGATTGCGCGAGCAACAGGAAGCTCGTGAGAACCTCGAGGCATTCAAAAATTACAAGCCTGACGTGAACATTGTATATTACGATGAGTTTGGGCGAGAGCTAACGCCGAAGGAAGCATGGAAAGCGCTTTCACACAAATTCCACGGCAAAGGCTCTGGGAAGATGAAGACGGAGAAACGCTTAAAGAAAATTGCAGAGGAAAAGAAGCAGGCAGCAATGGCGAGTGGCGATACACCGTTAAGCATGAACAGCGCGTTTCAGCAGCGGCAGCAGAAGACTGGCCAAGCACATTTTATTTTATCAGTTGGAAATCGCGGGTATGTCTTGCATTATTATTATTATTTTCCCATACGCAATATTGATGGACAACTTGTCTAGTGCCGTACCCCAGTCTACCGATTTTATAGACGTTCAGCCATTGACCAAGGGAAAGACGGAAAAAGCCAAGAAGAAGAAGGAAAGCAAAGTTGCTCAGCAAGCTGCTGAAACTGGGTTCATGACACTTCCAGCTCCTCAGCCACAATCCGTCTTGTCTATTGATAGTCCTGGGCCATTGGCGTTTTCGCCAGTGGCTTCGCACAGTAATTCTGCGTCACCCGCCCCGAAACCAGGGTTCTCGAGGATATCTTCGGCAGTGGACACACCAACGTCTCAGGGTGGTACACCTGTTCCTGCAGAGCGCTCCAAGGTCGCATTTGGATTTGGAACAAAGAGGAAAGCTGGTGGGGAGGCTGCGAGTCCACCACCTACCAAGAGGAGGTGAGAGTGAGTTTCTGGTGTATTGTCTAATGGGTTCGTAGGCCGATGTATCAGGTCTTATCAGATAGAACATCAATATGGGTGTCTAGGCTAGGCATCATTACAATTATCTTATTATAGTGTCCCAATGCTAACAAGCTGTAAATCTTTTGCAACTGCGCACCGATCTTTGTCTCTACCCTGACCTGATTCAAACGCTTTCACCAATGACGCTTGACCATCATCAACCCTGCAATAAAAGTAAGGTATGATTTGGCTAGTCATACCAACGCCGAGATCGCTGCTCACCATTTCACTGAATGTGCATTGTTCTCTAACAATACCTTGACGGTCGTCCATGAAAAGCGGACAAGCTTCGGAAACCCGAATGTAGGCTCTATTGCACTCTTGAGCCATGCTTGCGTCTTTGGGTCTTGGGAGTAGATTAGAAGGGTTGCGATAGGTAAGGCGGGAAACCAATGGTATACCTGAGGGATATCCGGAGCATGTCGCAACATCCGGGAAATTAGGTGCTGTTGCGTTATTATTTATTATGCTCTCTTCGAAAATCCAGCTTTCAAGACAGGCATCACGAGTTACTTTTGCGGCAACGCTCGCCGCGCCGACAATCTTGAACTTGGAATCGGCTTTACTGGTTACCAAAAAGTCGATACCGGGGAATAGATTGGAGAGGTATGCTTCATAAGTAGTGGTCGTACCCAGCGCGTCGACGTAAACCTGTTGTTTTGAGGTTTCATACAACGTTCTTTGTTGGAATATGAAGAAATAGATGATACCTGTGACAGGTGGATGCCTTTTGCAAGGATTTCGCGGATGAGCAGAATAGTCGCGTTTTGTGATTGGACGTTGAGATTGATGGGCGGTCTCCGTAGCATGCCATTTGATATTTCCTGTGGACTTGTAGGCCCATGTAACCAAGTTGATTCTCCGAAAAGAGTTGACATACCTGACAACTCGTACTGACCATCCAAGATTATCGGAATCGGCGCTCAACGTGTTTAAAAGTTGGGAGCGTGTATCATGTGATAGCGTTTTGGAGTCTGTAGGCACATTGGTTTTCAGTAATGTCAGAATAGGTGGATTCTGACCTGCAAAGCCCAGATCCTCCAACGTTTCCTTGTATGCTAACGGGCAATAGGCAACGCCATACACAAGAGGACCCAGGACGGGCCCTCGCCCTGCTTCGTCAACCCCCAATATGTATGGGCCTGGGGCACAAGGTGTTTTCGAGTGGTATGTATAGGAGTTTGTAAGGGGTTTCGAGGGACTTGGGGTAGAAGGAATCTGGTCGGACATGGATGAAAGAGACGCGCTATGTACGCGTTATTTGTCAAAGTTGATGCATGTGGCCGATGGCCCCGCAAAGATCGAAAAATAGCGTGAAATGAAAATGATCGGAAATTTGCTCCCATGCCACAAACTGACGCTTGCACACAAGTATCTCTGGATAGTTATCTGTTACAACAAATGTTTCGACACAGGTTGGGTTGGAGAATTGATGACACGGCAAGCATGAAAGACCCCAAGTGTGGTTGGGTAAGTGGCAGGGGTCTTGTCAGTGGTATGTGACATAATTGTCACAACATCTGTCACTGAAGCTTGTACTCGGGTTGTAACCCTGCTCAGCCTTCACCGCTTCTGCGTTTGCTTGAACGCTGCCTGCAGCATCCTTGAAGCCGTCATTCCCTCTATCCTGACGAGCTAATCTACCATAAAGACTCTTTTGCTGCCACTTCAGTGGCTCTATTGCCTCTGTTTTTCTGCTTCTCGAGTCGCCTCTTTTTAACCAGGTCTTCTTTTTTTTTTCCACTTCATTCATGGCTACTACTTCTCGACAACAAAAGTCCAGGAAAGGTGCTCCAGAACCTTCCCGGTACGTTCACTATATGTCCATTTACTCTGCTTAGATGGTTGCATTCAATCTTTGCACAGCCGCACACCCGCTTGGACAGGTGCACGAGCTTCCCCGACCTTTACACCAAATTCTGGCAACACATCTCGTACCCAAGGAACTGTTTCTCCGGCTTCCAACAGTTTTCCACCTTTGACACAGACAAACGGTTCCCGCCCCGAACCCGTCCCAGATCGTAATCTACAAGCTCTTTCTGGTCTTACTGTTTGTCAATGGTCGTTCTCATTCCCTCCTCTTCCTAACAACCCAGCATAGGGAACTACCGTTACTATCTCTACCAAGACCTCTCTGCGTTATGAAGGCGTTGTCGCATCTACAAGTGGTGAAGGCGATACTACAGGTGTAACACTGAGAGACGTCAAGGAAATATCTAACCCCGGAGCACCTCTAAAGGAACACTTCTTTGTTGCCTCTACTAATATTGAGTCATGGACATCGGGCCCCGCCGATGCTAAACCTCCAAACGGCACTGGTGAGCTCCCCACCCTAAATTTACCGTTCGCATGACGACTGACAGCTGTTAATTGCTCCAGGATTCCGTACAGATACAGACATCAGTCAAAGAAAAGGCGCAGGACGCGAGCGTGAGCTTCAACAATGGAGTGCTGGGCCGGATGCCGCTCCACCGCTAGCTGACGATGACACCTTTGGTCATTCAAACCATAATACTTCATGGGATCAGTTTGCTGTTAATGAGAAACTCTTTGGTGTTACAACTGACTTTGACGAAAATTTGTACACCACCAAGTTGGATCGCTCTGCGGCAGATTTCAAGGAGCGAGAACGTAATGCCCAAAGGATCGCAAATGAAATCATTAATGTGCGTCTTTTTAATTCAATTTAACCACCTGGACTGTTAAAGCTGGCCTCAGGCGACGACTAACAACCCTCATGTTGCCGAGGAAAGAAACCTTCATGTTGACGATAGCGGCGCAAATGAAGAAGACAAGTTGAGTTAGTCGCCGGACAAGTGGTGCCAATTAACATTCGCCCTCTAGATATGGAGCTGTCATACGAGGATCCGGTGCTTATATCCCTCCTGGTGCTAGAAAACCAGCCATAGTCTCTCCTACGAATAATAACACACCAACAGTAGTCGTCCCTACCACAAATGCAACCGCTAATGCTGCGCCTGTGATTTCCACCTCGACGGCCGCCGGCAATGACGTTCCCAAGGTTTCTGTCAACGGGCCCGATGGAGTCAAGCTCCCGTCTCAAACGCAATCACCGTCGTCCTCGAAAGCCCCCTCGCCCGCCCCACCCAACAAGGTTTGTCTTCAATAAAAAACTATATCTATTTTTTGCCTACCCCGTCCTCCCGTCACAGCCTGCAGATGCTCTCCCAGCATTCCGAGACTTCGTTACCAACGAGAAGCATCGTCTCACGCAGAAGAGACAGGCGCTCGTTAAGAATGAGATGGATAAGCGACTATCTGAACTGCTCAAGTTCAGTAAGGACTTCAAGGTCTCATCGTTCTTGGTCTAGCTATATCCGATATTCACATATTCGTTTATAGCTGAACAAACCCATTCCTGATGATCTAGTTCCAATTCTAGCGAAGGACGAAGAGAAACAACGTGCCATTCGTGAGAAGACGTCCAAGGACGCAGCCTCGACCCAGGCACGCAGCATCGGGGCTGCCACCCCCGCTAATGCTACTCGTGGGACACCAGTTGCTAACGCAAAAATTAGTGGTGCGCCACAGCGTCCTCCGGTCACCCCGGCGGCAGTCAAGTCCAATACCAACAACGCCGTACCAACACCACCCAATGCTGCAGTCCCGAAACCCATTGCTACCGCAAAGACAACAATATCGGACGCTTCTGCGAAGAAGCCCGTTATGTTCATCCAGTCGATACCTCCGTTTAAGGGCAGTAAACCACGCCAACAGTCAGGGCCAGCACCCGCAAATGGAAACGCTACAACAAGTGCCGGCACGCCGTCGAGCTCGACGCAAGGGCCGAGCAACGGCAGCATGTCTCCAGTTGCCGCAGCAAATCGCCTAAACGTTAACGCATCATCATTTAGGCCCAATGCAAAGGCAAACACTTTTACTCCTGTGATTACCCTTTCAATCATACCAGGGGCTTGACCAAGTTCTAACTCCAAAAAATAGGCTGTGTCATCGAGTAATGCCACCGGCGCTGGTGTCCCATCGAAAGCAAAGCTCGAAACGGTAAGCGAAGCAACCTGTAAGTTGAAATAGTCTAACACGCCGCGCGTGAAGACACATAACCCCTTCTTTGGAACTCGCCCCATCAAGAAGCTTCCCTCCGTCAATATCAAAGAGGACTTCAACCCTTTCAAGCACAACAAGGTTGTTGAACCTACACAAGTTTGTATGTCGATCTTACTTCCGTACTGTCCTATGCTCAGTGTATAACATAGCGGGTCTGTGGCCATACACCGGCAAGAGGTATGCTCAGATGTTCCCTCAGCCCCAACCCCAGCACATGCATCAGCAACCCCACAATATGCCTAATCCAGGCCCGCCACCAATCCCTCCCCCATCCTACGAGGAAGACTCCGCTGCCCAAGCTGCTGCTGCTCGAGGCTACGTTTACGCCTACCCTCCTTATGGTTACCCTGGCCAAGTATGTATCTACTCTCTACCGTAAGTGGCTTCATACTGATAATCCGAAAGCCCATGATGCCCGGCATGGCACCTCCTGGACCCCCTGGCGCTTATATGCCTGCTCCTTACATGCAACACATCCAATATCAGCCCGGAATGCCCCCTCCAAACGGTATTTTTTTTCCTGCTCATTGATCCGCAATACGTAGAAGCTTACTCATATCGTAGCCATGTATACACCTGCCATGGGTCAAATGCCACCACGTGAGTCTGCTTTCGTTTGGCTGAGACGACAGCCCTTCTGACTGTTGTCCCTAGCGCAACCTTACATGCAACCTCCACCTGGTGGCCCTTACCCCCCACCCAATGCTCCTGGCCCACGGCCATCTGTACCCTCCACTCCCATGCCCGCCCATGTTCATCAATATTATCACCAGAGCCCGCAACGTATGATCCCCTTTGACCAATACAGTGACAAAATGTTCACTATGTACATGCCCACAGTACAGCACGCAGTGCCCTACCACATGATGGTACCTCCCCCTCCCACCGTGCCCCAACACCCATACGAGGGCGGTCCTGCACCGCCCGTCCAGATGGGTGGGCACGTGTAAATACTGTGTTTGACTGCTTGTCGCTACCGCTGTTGCTTATTTTTCTCTTGATGGTGGTTCCGCGGGTCGAGCGGATGCAGCGGCAGCTGGTGCTTTGTTGTATGATCACGGTGTATGACCTAGCACTTTGGATATCTTGTCGTGTTTTGTATATTTCGGAATCTGCTGTGGATTCAGTGTACTTCATACTCACGATCATTGTTGTGGATTCTGAAATACTAGTACGCCAAGTTCCGATGACAATACCACTGCCTATGCCAGCAAGACAAATTACTGCGAAAAATCAATGAATATAACAGGAAACTTCTACTTTCTTCAGCAAGCCCTTCAAAGTATTAGTTGTGCGATTACAATTGGCCTGAAGCCATGCCTCCATCTCGCCTCGTATGACTCCCAACTCTTCCGACACAGGTAGCTTCCCACCAGCTTTGACAGTACAAGGGTTGAGCAGAACGTCAAATAACCTATTCCAAAGGTCTGTTTGCCAATATCTCTTCAATGGCGTGCTGATTTTGTACCGATCGGACGCCAACATCACCGAACTGGCTTGGATGTATTTACCGAAAAGCATGCAATATATGATGCCAACCAAACCAAAGTAGTCGGTCTGGAACGTCCAAGGTCGGTTTTCTCGCGCCTCAAAACAATCTCGGTCGTCGGTTGGCCACTCAGCAATGAATGTTTGATCGGGAGCAAACAACCTAGTATCGATGGTACGGCCAAAATCAATAATCCTGAGACCCTTGGAGCTCCATCCTTCCTCGCCAGAAGGTTGGTAAACGCTTGACCACGCCGAACTACCTCCGGGCACATCTTCGAGACGTAATAAACAATTGTCTACCTTCAGATCTCCATGAATGAAACCGACATTATGCATGACCTCCACGAGACGAAGTAACTCCACGGTGAAAAAGACAACGAGCAGCTCATCCAAGCACGCGCCTTGCTGCGAAACGCCTGCTGCAACGGCGTTGTTAACAACGTTGAGGAGCGTGCCTTGTGAACAGTAGTCCAAGACGAGGAAACTCTCATCACGGAACGCATAAAGGGCATGAGGTAGAATGACAGACCGCCGTAAATGTTCCGGAAGGGCTAAGTGTAGTCTCCGAAGAACGTGATATTCCCAGATGTTTCGAGGCCTCACAATCTTGAGAGCAACCCAGGATACCACATCCTCATCTTCATCGTCCAAATCTTCATCGCTGTCTTCATCCTCGCGCGCTAAACCGATATCCCTAGCTCTGAACACAGCGCCAAAGCCTCCTTCTCCCAGTTTTTCGGACACGCTAAACCTGTGCCCTTCCAACTCTAGCGAAAAATAACTTGAAATATCCGCTACATTTGTGCTGCTCCCGCCACTCGTCTTTCGCGTCTTCTTTACGAACTTTTGCAGGCTTTCTAGTTGATTTGTCTCCTTGTCCCGCAGGTCATAAAAGCTCGTATCTGAACGTATTCGCGATAACAATGCTTTTACAATGGATGGATCAAACGGGTTGCATGGATTGGGAGGTTTAAATTTCGAATTCGCTGTTAGCGAGTCGCCAAGACTTAACGCGGCTGTCTTCTCCTCCATATACTCCGTTGGCTGTGACAGCTCCGGGGGATGGGGTGGAAGATTTATGGGTTCCAAACGCTCCTCTTCCTCATCTTCTTCCCTTGTCTCTGCTACAAACTCGCCGATACCTTGTCCTTTGTGTCCAGGTGTGTTATTATTGCTCCATGCGTAGCGTAAGTTTCCGCTTGGGGTACTTGCCCCTCGTGTACTAGTAGTATACTCAAACGTTCGCTCAGTGATGGGCGTCATGACATTGAAGCGGCCGAAGCGGCCACCAAGGGGTATCTCCTGATACGATTCGCCTTCTTCGTACGCAGCTTCCCCTTCATCTGCTAAAGGAGCTTCGTATTGTTCTGGTTCGGGCTCCCCTTCGGTCTCATCATCCTCATACTGTCCATCGCCTGCCATATCGCCCTCCTCCTCCAATTCGGCGGGCGCTTGAGATGATAGAGACCCCTCTTGAAAAGCTTGAGGTGCCGGAGTGAAAGCCACAGATGTGTCCCTAAACGGCGTAAAAGTAGGCTTTATGTCGGACAGGACCGCGAAAGCAGTACTAGGGGTCTTTGGTGTGAAGGCATTCTCGGACTGTTCTGAAGGTCTGCTGAAAACCTTGAAAGGCGTCTTCGCGTCTCCATCAAAAAGAAAGGGAGCGAATGGCCGAGCCGGCTCAGCAGGTTGGGGGGACATGGCATCATGATGCGACTTTGCCCTTTCATGAGCTGGCCTCACTTTGGCCTGTGGTTTACCATGCTGGTCCGTAAAGACGTCACGAAGCGGGGCAAGAGTAGGCATATTCGTCTG